>CM042079.1:55138916-55235916 GCA_023509865.1 Trypoxylus dichotomus
AGAACGTGTTGATGATTCTGAGCAGTGTTTGGCCATGTTTAAACGTAACAAACCGAAATTTTTGCGTCGATATGTGACAATGGATGAAACATGGATCCATCACTTCACTCCGGAATCAAAACGATCGTCATCTGAGTGGACAGCAACTGGTGAACCTCGTCCAAAGCGCCCGAAAGCACAACAATCGGCTGGAAAGGTTATGGCCTCGGTATTTTGGGATGTGCGTGGTGTAATATTCATCGACTATCTTGAGAAAGGAAATACCATCAATAGTGAATATTATATAGCGTTTTTGGAGCTTTTGAAGACCGAAATTGCAAAGAAACGACCGCATATGGCAAAGAGAAAAATTTTGTTTCATCAAGACAACGCACCGTGACACAAGTCAATCAAAACAATGGCTAAACTACATGAATTGAACTTCGAATTGCTCCCACATCCACCGTATTCGCCAGATTTGGCTCCCAGCGACAACTAGCTGTTCGCAGACCTCAAGAAAATGCTCGCCGGTAAGAAATTTCGCACGAATGAAGAGGTTATCGCTGAAACTGAGGCACATTTTGAGGCAAAAGATAAATCGTTCTACAAAAGTGGTATTGAAATGTTAGAGCGGCGCTGGAATGATTGCGTTGCTCTCGATGGAGATCACGTTGATGAATAAAGCTAATTTCGAACCAAAAAAACCGTGTTTTCTTTGTTAGGCCCGGGACTTTTCAGCCCATGTGTTATATTATCCTTACTAATTTTAGACATTCGTTTTATATTATAATATTCATTTCTTGGTTGCGTATATCATATTGTTATTAGGCAAACTAATTTGGTCTGATCAGTCAACGCTGGATCATTGTGGATTCCAGCAGGACCAATATCTTATACTGCAACTGGATTTCACCATGAGGTTGAATCTATGCATATCCTACCGTTTAATTTCTTTTTAGAAGTGGCGTGAGACGCGAGATTCTGTAACGTGCTTTACAAGATTTAATAAAAAATTTACCATTGCGTTACAGAAAAATTCTTATAATGCGCCTGGTGATGATTTAGTATCTTCTTTAGCGACTAACATTAATTTTTGACAGCACTTTGCATAAAGTTTAATTACACATATTTATCGTGCAATAAACAACCATTATATTAAAGTCTACACACAAGACACTTAATTATATACATCTACTACGATGATTGATATCTACACTCTGTATAATTATTAATTTAGGAAGAAGGTTGTTTACGGAAGAATAAAAATTCTAACGGACTGATTGAGATAGTCATGCTAAATGATTAATAAACAATGCGTAAATTGTACACGCCGCGATATTGTATTTTAAGAATAGTTTCTAATTTTAGATCTATTAGCAAGAAGTACATACCGTTGTTGTAAATTTCTATAGCCTTAGATTCTTTTCTGTGTTAATTTGCCGGTGAAAACAGTGAAATTGTTAAATAGAAGATCTCGTGTAGTTAAAACGTATTGTTTTGCGAGATTTTCAAAATTTCGAAACCAGATAACTGTTTGTGTCAATAAACATATTCGACTAGTATGAAATTTAATCATCTGCAAAAAGAATACCGCTTCCTGTTACTAAAAAGCTAACCTTCAATATTCGGTTTAAATTAGTTCTAAAAAGTGATAATCAATTTGGCGAGGTCACTAGGTCTACCAGGATATATTGAACAAAAGATTAGAATATATAGTAACAAAAGAAGATATAAACGAAGAATGGGAAAATATAAAACAAGGAGTAAAGAAAAATGCATTTGAAGTCTTGGGTAAAAAGAAGAAACTCAGATACAAGAAGTAGACACAAAAGATTTGGATGATATAGATTTAACAGAACTCACAGAAACTTGAGGACTACTAAAACGGAAAAGCGACCAGTTGGATGCCATTAACAACGAGGTATGGAAATATAGGGAAATTATACTATCCTACAGACATTTGATGTTGGAAAAATAATATTTTCCCTGACGATTAGAAATGAGCGAAAGTAGTTTCGTTGTTCAAAAAAGATTGAAAATCATAGCAGAAGAACTAATAGAAGAAGAACAAATGGGCTTTAGAAAAGGAAGATCAACCACAGACGGAATATTCACTCTACAATAAATTATAGAAAAGCACATTGAATACAAGAGAGAAACACACATTGGGTTTATAGTATTATAGCTTACTTGTTGAGTATGGTTTTGCTTGCTGACCGCGAGCGTAACAGTGTGGAGTTTCTTTGCAGGATCCTGAAAAATACTATCGACTCGCCAGCCGTTCTAGCGCAAATAAACTTTACCGTACCTACTCATCATACTCGCTACTATAATATATTTCAAGTACCTAGAGCTAATACCAACATTTTGCTTAAGGCACCTCTCAGTCACATGGTGAGGAACGCAAACAAACGGGATGTGGAGCCATTTTTGTGAGTCTTTCTTTTTTTTTGTTGTTTCATTATTATATACATTTTCAGCAACACGATATTAATTATTTTATTTTAAATAAGAATTGTATTGTAATTTGTCCTGTAATTGGCCCTTGAGCTGTTGGGCAATAAAGGATTATTATTATTATTATTATAGACTTCGAGAAGGTTTCGGTAACGTAAACAGATGTAAATGAAAGGACAGGGATATCCACATCATTTAATAACAGCTATACAGGATTTATACACTGACACCAGAATTGTGGTAGATATAGGAGGAAAATTAACTAGGAGTTAGACAAGGCTTGTTGTAGATTAATTGTAATTTACTTTTTATCCTGTAATTGGGTTCTGTCCTGTCGTATTAATATTTTTTTTTCTGCGGGGGGAGATATTTTTGATAGACGATGATGCACCTGGTTCTATGGTGCAGCAGTGTGTGTGACGTTCTAGCGTCCCATACTCACTAAAAAACTCCCCGGAGCTGAGGTCTATTCCCTCCGGAAATACAGCATTACTTCAGAGGGAAGGCTACAGGTCTTATTCCATACGCAGTTCGGTTTGCATGTTAGCTCTGTGCCTCGATCTTTCATCCCTCTCTTTCTTTCCCATGATGTTTCGCACCATAGTTTGCACTGCTATCCAACTTCCTTCATTTTCAATCGTACTTGCTACGATGGTAGTTGGTGTTACATGCCCTATAATCCTTTCTGCTTGCTGTCTCTCTGGCGCCCACGTTGGGCATTCCTGCGAAAGTATACTTGGTAGGAACCATATCCTGTCAGAAACTGCGTGAGAGAGTAGCTCACCTGACTATGTTTTCTGTCCACCGACGGCCTTAAGTTCCGTATTAGTGTTTTGGTTCATGCAGCACGCCCAGTATCGCTGCTCCATCTATTCTGCCATCTGTTTCTCTTTTGCACCAGCAAGTCTATAGGTGGTGTTCGAGTTAGCACAAAGAGAGCCTCAGATATTATTATTATTGTTATTATTACTATTATTATTATTATGTTTCAATTTGTGCGTTATGATTTTCTAAGCTTACCCGCATTTGATTTATTAATAATTTCATTAGCATTCGTGTAGTGTGTGTATGTGTTATGTAATAAATGATTATTTGCTTTTCTTTTTATGCGCATATATGTAAATAAAAACAGTAGAAGCCTTCAACGTGGTGACTCACTATGTCTGTTGAAATTATTCCTTTTGCTGCAAGTAATAAAGTGTGTAAGGAAAATATCGACCTATTAAACCAGGTTCTTATTTCACTACTTCATTATGCGTAATACTATTTCGTTTTCTACATTCGCTACCTTCTAATTTATGACTAAACATGGTATTCGATTCGCTTTAAAAGGTGACAGCCTTTTTTGTTTGTATGGCATCCACGTAGTCCTTCATTTAAATCGCTTTCTGGAACATCTGCTTTAACCAAATGAATTATTTATATATTACCGCCGTTCTTTTTTTATCTGTTTCTTTATTTGGATCGAAAAAATCCGATTCTGATATGGGATCCTTAATTAACAAAAAAGATATTCAAATGGTTCAAAGTGCAGCTGTATGACTTTCCTTTCTTTCTTCATTTCAGATTTTAGGCACTTTGCCTTCCTAAACATCTATAAAATCTCGCTTTGGTTGGCAAACTCGCCACTACCATCCGTTCTACGTATTCCTTCCACTTATTTTTGTTTTGGATATATTCACAGGAAAGCCATGGTTTTGGTTTTATTTGACGATATTTTCATTTCATAGATTTACGATTAACGATTTAACGTCATCGGCAAACACCAAAGCTTTGCAATCAATGTGTTTCAACAGGTCATTAATAGATGTTACGAATAATAAGGGACCGAGATTAGAGCCCTGTGGAACACCAGGATGAATAGGGCATACTTTGGACGTGTAGCCATTATAAGATACAAACAAGTTTCGCTGATAAAGAGCCCTCTTATACCTCCCTCTTCAGACTTCGTGATTTGAATTCCTTGTATTTTTAATTTGTTTCCACTTTCTATATGATCCGATGTCTGGTCCTTTATATATCCTTGCGTCTTTTACTTGTCCAGCTAATTTGTTATTTGTAATTATGTAGTTTATTACCGGTCTCTGTCCTCTTGCCGACCAAGTATTTGGGTATATCTTCCTTTCTGAAGAAACTGTTTATTATTTTTAATTTATTAAAGGCAGCGAAGTTTCACAGTAGTTTTTCCATTTTTTTTACATGTGCAATAGATATATTTCCTATAGGAGCGTTAAAATCTCTCACCAAAATTACTTGGTCAATTTTATTGAATTTATCCATTCAAGTCTGTAGTTGGCTTTGGATTCGTCAGTTTTTTCTTCTTCAGGTGCATACATGCCCATCAATGTCACATTTCCTCCTTTAAACCTTATTCTTGCTGTGATAAATGCGTTCGTTAATATATTCTTAATTCTTTAGGTTCTTTTCAAATCTCTTATGTATATATAGTGCTACCCCCTTACTTGTTCTTTGTTCCCTCCGTATTTCACTATAAACCATCATATATTCGTCTAACACCTTGTATGACGTCAGGCTTAATTGGCCGTTAAAACTATTTTTAACACCCGTACACCAGCTTATTATTACGATAAACATTAGCACACACAAAAGAACTACAACAATCAGATAAAAGACGAGCGAAACGTCAAAAATTGTAGGCTGTAGAGTCGCTCAGTGTCGATTACAATACGTACATCGATGGTTATCTCTTGAACGGCTCAGAATAGCAATTGCGTCAGCAAAAAAAATTAATTAACACCTGTAAACAATTAGGAAATGGCGGTGGGTTGTAATTTTACGATTTCAGGAAATTTTAACTAACGATTATGAACGTAGTCCCGAGATCGTATCTCGTTTTCATCTAAGTAAATGGAGTCTTTAATTAAGTGTGTATAAGTAGTTTTGCATATGTAATTAGCGTAAATTTACCGTGAGATTGTTGGCATTGTAATTGGAAATATCCGTTTTGTTTTTTGATTATGTCACATAGGCATTTTTTTGACCATGCAAAAGCGACATTAAAATCTTTCCTTGTTGTGACAGAAATTTATATCATATAAATCTCTTGGAGTTGCAGAAGATTTACGAATGCTAGGGATAACTGAAGCCTTTTTGGTTGTGATAATGGTTTCTCTTTTATTGAAAAAGCTAGTTCGATATACAGTCCCTGTCCAAGTTATTAGGGCCATTTGCTAAAATATCGATTTTGTTAAAATATAACACATGGGCTGAAAAGTCCCGGGCCTAACAAATAAAACACGTTTTTTTTGGTTCAAAATTAGCTTTATTCATCAACGTAATCTCAATCAAGAGCAACGCAATCATTCCAGCGCCGCTCTAACATTTCAATACCACTTTTGTAGAACGATTTATCTTTTGCCTCAAAATAGGCCTCAGTTTCAGCGATAACCTCTTCATTCGTGCGAAATTTCTTACCGGCCAACATTTTTTTGAGGTCTGCCAACAGCCAGTAGTCGCTGGGAGCCAAATCTGGCGAATACGGTGGATGTGGGAGCAATTCGAAGTTCAATTCATGTAGTTTTGCCATTGTTTTGATTGACTTGTGACACGGTGCGTTGTCTTGATGAAATAACATTTTTTTCTTTGCCATATGCGGTCGTTTCTTTGCAATTTCGGCCTTCAAACGCTCCAATAACGCTATATAATATTCACTGTTGACGGTATTTCCTTTCTCAAGATAGTCGATGAATATTACACCACGCACATCCCAAAATACCGAGGCCATAACCTTTCCAGCCGATTGTTGTGCTTTCGGGCGCTTTGGACGAGGTTCACTAGTTGCTGTCCACTCAGATGACGATCGTTTTGATTCCGGAGTGGAGTGATGGATCCATGTTTCATCCATTGTCACATCAACACGTTCTTGTTTTTCGTCAACAGTGAGCAAACGCGGCACCCACTTTGAACAGAGCTTTCTCATAGTCAAATGCTAACGCAATACAAAGACAATACGTTCTTTTGATATCTTTACGATGTCAGCTAACTCACGCAACTTCACTTTTCGATCATTCAAAACGATTTTGTGGATTTGTTTGATGTTTTCTGGTGGTACCGCCTCATTTGGACGTTCACTGCGCTCTGCATCATCGGTGTCTCTACGACCACGTTTGAAGTCAGCAAACCAACGTTTTATTGTTGTCTCTGATGGAGCGGAGTCCCCATAACACTTTTCAAGCCATTGCTTCGCTTGAACGGTATTTTTTTCCCCATCAAGAAGCAGTGTAAAATTAAAACACGAAATTGTTTTTGATCCATTGTTTTGAAAATAAGAAAAGTAGCGTGACTCTTAGCACAATAACTCACAAACTAATGATTAGAATATCATGAAATTTTAACAGCTGTCTTTTGAAGGTTAGTACTAACTGAAAGAAAGGTGATTGCAATAAAACTAGCATCATCTATGTGTTAGGCCCGGGACTTTTCAGCCCATGTGTTATGACATACGTTGTAAGTTTGTAACTTGAATCGGTTAATTTTACAGATTGTGACTTTAGATACTCCATATTTCTTTGCCAATTGAGTCACCCTCGTACCTTTTTTAATCTCGTCGATGATTTTCACTATATCACTTAATTTTGTTTAGAGGCTTTTTTACACTGATAGGTAATACCTGATTTTGTAAGTCTGTAGGATTATAGACATTTCGCTCATATTTATATGTTCATACGGCAGGTACTTCTCATACGAAACTAACAATGATAATATCGACAAAATAATGTCTCTCGTATTTCTTTGCGTTTAGAAATGTAATTCCTAACTCATACCGTTGCTAAATGTTTATAGGGGAACTACAAAATTACATGGAACTATAGAAATTTCGCTAAGCGTAATACCCTACCCAAATCCAAATATCGTTCTTGATGCGTTCATAGGACGATCAATCTAAATCGGTTTAAAGTTTACATTATCTAAAAAACAGGAATTTATCCAGCATGGTGACATAGAGATTTGAATTTATAGAGAAGTTATATTAGAACGAAGTAAAACCCATGTACAAGATAGCATTTGTTCGAACATGTCAACTCCATTAAAACCTTTAAGTATCGCATTTTCTATAATAGATATTCAAATTGAGACGATAAAGTATTTCAAAAACCAATTTGATTCTACCAATTTCAAGTAATTTAGCCCCAGTATATATAGATTCTTCGAAACTAAAAAATAAAGAAGAAAACATAGCGGTTACAGTCTTGCGGTCTGATGAGGACTGCTTGCGTAACGATCTACACAACGCCATAAATTTTTCTACACGAGGAAATACGAACATCACACTAATAAATCGACAGAAAAAAAACTCATTTGCATCAGATTAAGAGGCGCTGTATTTTGTTGCTTCGCTCCCGCTATAAATGGGTGTGTCAATGATTCAAATGGAACTGTTATATTTGTTAAACGTATCTATACGTATACACCATAACACACATTCTCCTGACATTTCCCTGGCTACTTTTATTTTAAGAAATGGATTTGAATCGAAGGCGATATACGAGGGGAGGTCCAGAAGTTCGTGGAATGAAAGGGTTTTAAATAAAATAAAACAATAAATCTATTTTTCCTTTCCAATATAATCACCCTTAAGCACAATCTATGAATTAATTTTCCTAAACCATCATAAAAATATTTTTTATCTTTCGCCTCAAAATGGGCCAAAATCGCCTACTTTACCTCATTGTTTTCGGAAAACTTTCTTCCTCGTAAATCTTTTTTTAAATTGGGGAACAAATAAAAATCACTAGATGCCAGGTCTGGACTGTAGAGTGGATGCTCTTGTGAACCGGCGCATTGTCTTACAAGAGCAACACACCCTTGGTCAATTTTCCTCGACGTTTTTCCTTGATGGCTCCCTTTAATTTTTCTAATATCACTGCTTAATATTCTCCGGTTATGCTCCTACCTTCTTCTTTGTAATCAATCAATAATATCCCCGCACAATCCCAAAAAACAGTAGCCATCAACTTTCCAGCCGATTCTGACACTTTGAATTTCTTTGGCGGTGGTGTCCCCTTTTTATGCCATTGCATGGACTCCTGTTTGGACTCAGGCTCAAAGTGATGAACCCATGTTTCATCTCCAGTAACAATCCGCTCCAAAATCTGTGCAGGTTTGTCCCCACACAGCTCCAAAAATTGTTTGGACGCACAGACGCGCTGCTGTTTCTGCAGCGGCGTGAGCATTCCCGGTATCCATCCCAGGTGGTCATGGTGGTATCTGATACTCCAACTAATGCAGATAATTGTTTTTTCTTCAAACGGGCATCTTGCAGTAGAAACTTTTGCACTTTCTCGACGATGTCTGATGTGGTGGCCTCAACTGGCCGTCTTGAGCGGGGGTCGTCTTCAATCGACTCCCGACCATGTTTAAAAAGACCATGCCACTTATAAATCATTGATTTACTAAGGCACTGTTCCCCATAAACGGTTTCCATTTCATTCAACATTTTTTGAGCGTTCTTTCCTTGCTTTGTAAGGCAGTTTATCACAGCAGGGTGTTCAATTTCCTCCATAGTTTCAGTTTTATTCCGGATTAACTTGTTTAGCAGGCAACTATTCGTAAACGACTGACGCTATAGGGCTACAACTTTACGTATATACTAATGTTGAGTCGCCAATCAGAATGACACCTAGCGAGCGCCCTTATCCCCAGTTCATCCCCTCCATTCCACGAACTTCTGGACCTCCCCTCGTATGATCGCGCTTTGTTACGGATGAATTTTCAAAGCACATTTCAAGGTTGCTTTCTATTATTGCCTTTGGAAACGCATTAAAACTTCTAATATCTTCAACGCGAATATTTAGGAAGGTTGTTATAGTGGGACAGCCTGTAGATATAACAACTTAATATTCTAACTCGAACATTTGTAGAGAGGAAGCACGTGATACTTGCGGCTAGCCGTTTGCTAGAATAGAAATGTCACTGCAAATCAATTAAGCCAAAACAGACCGTTTAAATGTCAACTGCTTAAAAAAGTTGCAATAAAATTCATTAGATATGTACAGAAACCTCGCAACGTGTAACACAGCACGCAAATTCCAATACGTTTTTTTATGCTAATCTTCTTCACGCATAATTAACTAATTTGCGTAGTAAAGGGAAAAGTTTACACACACAAAATGGCTACTGCATTTTCTATTTAAATTAACGTTAAGATAATGACCAATTCGTGAATGTTGTCGGGTATATTTTGATATCTTGAGGTATACACGGTTCTGGCTTTTATCAATTGCTTTATGTCTATAGCGCACAAACAGCATAACGTATATCACAGACGTACAATTAATTGATTAATTGATGTGCATTACTTGGGAGATGACGAAATTACATATACGATAAATAATTTGTATTTCCATAATCCATAATGACTCCTTTTAGGTTAACTGGATACTTTTCAATCAAAGTTTTTTTAAATTTTTAATTGATAGTGGTACAAGTTTTGCCGACGCTTTTATCCACATATTGCAACAACTTAATGATAGTCAGCAAATTATCTACAAATATGCTTATAGACTTTACCCATTCACAAGGAAGCTAGCAATAAACCCAGAATCATCCTACAATTACTCTAATACTGCTCAATCATTCTGGTCGGCATTGTGCAGCAACAAACATACAAACCATTTGCCCGCATCCAAATCGAACTTATATACACTGTCGCCCATAATAGAATGAACACTTTAAATTTTAACAAAATTTAAAAAAAAAACACTTTTATTTATACAATGATTCTATAACCATGTACACAATTTACTAATTAAAGGACTAAACTAGAATAGTTGTTGTTTAAGAGTGTGTTTTGTGTAGCAAGTCAGGCGTTTCCCAAAAATTGATAAAATCGAATTTCGTGCAGTGATAAATACCAACCATGAAATGGTCGACAAGATTCGTGATGTCGCGTTAGCCGATGGCCAATTAAAGTTGAAAGACATAGCAGAGACAACAGGCATCTCAGAAGAACGCCTTGGCTATATCGTGTTCTTGTCGATTCCGGAAACAGAGGAGACTGGTCAAGAAAATAATGGGGAAACGTAATATGCACTGATGAGTCCAAATATGAAGTGTTTGATCAAAACCGGAGAACATTTGTCAGTCGCTTAAAAGACGAGAAAATGCTTTCTGAGTGCATTACACCAACAATAAAGAAAGGTGTTGGTTCCATTGTTGGATGGGGTTGTTTTTCACTAAGTGGAACAGGGAGATATTAGAAGAAAATGCTAATAAGCAACAATTTTGCACGACAATGATCCGAAGCAAAACCACTTCGGTAATGAATGAAGGAATATTAAAAATAATGACTTGTCCTCCGCAGAGTTCCGATCTTAATCCGACAGCACTTCTATGAGAGGAACTGGACAGACGAATTAGAAGAGAATGTTCAACGTCCAAAACCCATCTCTGGACGATATTGCCAGAAGTCAATGGAACAATATTACTCAAGATATACTAAGGAAATTGGTAGAAAGAATGCCAGGAATTGTGCGAGCATTTTGCATGAAATAGGAAGTGTCCATACTATTATGAACGGTAGTGTATGTATGTATTTTTACTTGAAAGCCGTACATATAGCGCAATTATTTCACGAATTAAACCAATTATCCCAGCTAGTCGAGTCTCTATATTACATATGCGGTGTTGCTCTGGTGTCCTTCGCCTACCTAATTGCTATAGTAATTAAGGCAAGCACTCCGATAGTTTACGACGTGTTAAACGTCGATAGGGCCTCGACAATCCGCGAATTATGCGATTAATCAATCAAATTGAATTGGACGCTGTTCCTTTCGTCTAATTGCGACCTGTTACACGCGAATAACACGCGAAACATTCGAACAATGAACGGAAAGGTGCGAAACACGGTTCGAAAGTGACGTGAGAGCCGTTGCTATTGTCTTGTCATCGAAAATGTAACGGATTTTAATTGATAAGTGGGTGAAATGGTGGAAGAAATTGTAACGTGTTGTATAACGCGAAGTATCGTGTAGATATGGACATGGAAATATGGATTTAATGAAATGCCATTTCCAATTCTTTCTTGGTGTTCCATTGTGTGCGTCTGCTGCATTAGGAATTAAAAAGGGTTGATGTTGTAATGAAAAATTGATGGACATTCTAATCTTTATAGTAACTTTTGTCTATAAGCGATGTGATGCTTACTAGATCTAGCCAATTTTAACCATACTGGCATGTTTTGATGTATTCTTTCCCAATATTGTTTGAATATACACTAATGTTTTGCTTTAAGGTGATTGTTGTTACGTTTTAAGTACGCAGTGGCTGAACCAAACTAATTTTTCCTAAGTATCGCGTATAATAGCTTCATGAATTGTTACATCACACATTATTGAAAACTGAATAGTATTTTGGGCTATCTATCTGAGAAAGATACGGAGAAAACTGTGCAACTTTTACATTGATAATTAATTACTAAAAGAAATTGATGAGGAACATGAAAGCAATAACAACTCTGAACAGATAGCGAGTTTAATTCACCGAACGACGCAGCCCCATCGCGTTTACTTTGATTTATCTCAAATATGAAACGGAATACGGCAGCTTCAATCAAGGATATGGCCAACGCGTTCTTCTGAGATGCCTGTTGTCTCTGCTATCTGTTTCAGCTCCAATCGGCGATCGGCTAACACGAGATCATGAATCTTGTCGACTATGTCATCGTATGACATCTATGTTGTCTTCGATTAACACCAAATGCATTCTCATTTACTTTTTAACATAATTAAATAAGCTCCAACTAATTCGGTAAATTAAACAACCGAAGGATACATTTATATTGCAATTGATGTCACTTTTACTTTATAATTGCGGTATTATTTTACCAGGTCAAATAACCATAATGTATTACACATAAAATATGAAAAACTTCCTATTTATTATACAAGATTTCAATAACCAAACTTGGATGTTTACGATGTTGTCATTTGACAGTTCCATCGGCTAAATTTCACCAGAGTAATACAGCCGCCGATCGTAGCGCTACCTACTGCATTCTTAACGTGAATGAAGTATATATTCATTACGAATAGTGACATATTAACTTAAACGAAAAAAAAACAATATAAAATAGCAAACAGCTACATTATTTAATCCTTCTTAATCTGGCGCAACGTATAAATAATTATGTATAATAACTGCCGAAAGTAAACGATTTACGTCTTATATGACTCGACATATGTAAAATGTTAGATTCTTTAGATTATCTATTATTAGAGAACAAGATCTAAAGATAGATAAATCAATTTCTTGTATAGAAAAAAAAATGTACAGGTAATTTATCTTACGATGTGCGGTTTTGACATTATTCAATATAAAGTACCTTGACATTCTGCAAGGCATACTCTCATTTTTTCCTGATGTTCTTTTTCAACACCCACAGATTTCTATTAAAGAACAGTAGAAAATAAATGACGCTAGTCATCTCTGAGAGAGATGCTTGTTTTTTCCCAACATAACTAGCAGACAATTGTACAAGATTATCGTGACGCGTCTTTAGTATTCTACTCGATCAGCTTAAATTATAGCATGTCGGAGTTACATAGAAGTTATGTCAAGTACATAATAACCTAATCGACTTTGGATGATTATTTAAGTAATAAAGACCAGGAACTGTTGAATGATAATAATAATCATAATACACTCCGCAAAAAAGTATAGCATAATTCATTTTTGTAGCACAAGAATGGTACAAAGTAGCTGGTAGATAATATAAGATCTAGAACTTAAATACGATTTTGAAAATGATTTATTTCCATATCCCACAACCTATCTTTCAAGAAATCCCAAAGAACAATATTTGGTCGCTAATTTCTCAAGTTCCCCAACGATCTATCAAGGTATTATCTGTATGATTACATTAAAGTTTAGAGCATGGGATTGTGGATAATAGAAAGCCCCAGTTTGCCGAGAAGTACAGGAAAGAAAAGAATTTTATCATAACAAACTCGTATATCAATTAGTTTCTTTTATACGATCTATTTCTCTAAAATTTCAATGTTGTTATAGTAATTATTCTTCTTTTTTGCTTACAGGAAGACGTCCCAAACAGATTCTCATGCCAAGGTAGAGCTTCAGGATATTACGCTGATGTCAGTTCAGGATGCCAGGTGAAACTTTAACAAAATCCTTACCAAAACATATCAGACTATTTACCTTGCTCCTTTACAGGTGTACCACATGTGCGACGGCTTAGGCCGCCAATTCAGCTATTCATGTCCTAATACCACGCTCTTCCAGCAAAGGATGTTGATCTGCGACCATTGGTACATGGTCAATTGTAGTAGGTCGGAGGGTGATTACACGGCAAACCTTTTGATAGGTCAGCAAAAACCGTTCGTGGAGGATTCGGAAAAGCAAATGTATTACAGAACACCCAGGCCAGATCTGCTAACCCAACCAACTGCGTCGGAAATCAATATAATTTACAGAACGAGTCCGGCACGGAATAAAACTGATTTGAATGTGGTTGGGGTGAATTCAGATTCTGACCAGAATAACGGTTCGTCTATACTAGCAACGTCTAAACCGTCCTATCAACTACCGAGTCACTGGTCCACGGAATTCTTTCAATCTGAGGTGACATCTCCTTCAAGTGTTGAGTATTCAAATATTCCCCGTCGGAAGGAAGTTAGCACCCGACTTCCCATACCGCTCTCTAGGATTCCATCTGTGAGCGAGAGTAATGTTCTTTTAGAGTCGCCAACGGAGAATCCTGTGAAGGAAACTAGAAGGTTACCATTGGTACCGGTGCCTAAAGCAATCAATTTTAATTCTAATAATCTGGACAACGTTATAAAATCCAAACCAATTAATTCGTTCCCTAAGAAAGACGTGATAGTCAACTTTAAATCCTCTTTCAAAGCGACCACGCCAGTTTTTCCAACCAAAGAAGAGCTCGGTACTACCGAAGCGCCTTTGCACGATATTTTGACCGGACCAATTTTCGAAAAGGAAACGAAAACGTTGATCATACAAGTTCCCGATCAAGATACTTATGTTAACTTTAAATCTTCGTTCAAGGCAACAACGCCTGTTTTTCCTACAAAAGAAGAGTTGGGTACGACTGAATCTCCGATTGATGACCTCATCAAACCTCCAAATTCAGAAAATGGCCGGAGAACGTTTAATACTTTCCCTAAACAAGATGTAATTGTTAATTTTAATTCCTTATTTAAAGCAACGACTCAGTTTTCCCAACCAAAGAAGAGCTTGGTACAACTGAAGCTTCCGTTGATGATATTATTAAGCCTCCAGTTTCTGGTAATCCAATAGATGCTATCCCAAGGAGGGGCGTCAATTTCGTTTCACTGTTTAAAGCAACCACACCAGTTTTTCCTACCAAAGAAGAGCTTGCGACCACAGAAGCTCCAGTGGATGATATCCTAAAACCACCAAATCCAGGTAATCAAAGATTCGAAATCCCTCTCTTTGAATCAGCGCAAGACAAAGATGAGAACGCAGACCAAAAGCTTAAATTTAAAAGCAAAACTAAAATTGCTTCACGATTAAACAACGAAAAGGTTTTAAAGGAGTTAAGGAAGATGTTTTCAATCCCGGACTATGAATTTCCGTTAGATTCGATTACGAGGCCGGATTATGGTCAAAAACTCGATTCCTTCCATGCAAATCCTTACTTAGCAGATGTCCAACCAAGGCAGCATGCTTCTTGAGGCGTATAAGAGTAGCAGTTACGAAGGACAATAACAAAATAAATATATACAAGTGGAAACTATATAACGTGTGTCTTACTTTTTGCGTATGTGTACTAGAAGTAATTTCTTTGAATAATTTATGTTTTAGTTTATTTTGCCAAGATTTCTATTTATTTACAAGGAACACCTTGTATATTTCCACTGGATGGACTAAATATTTTTAATTCTTATTTAAGATGAAAGTGAGGGGGTATATTTGATTTTTTCTTAACTCTACAGATTCTTATTCTATAGGGTCAAATTCAAGGATAATCTAATGACTACAAAAGAAATGGTTCAGTGATTGCCGAAATTGACCCTGTAAAATTGAAATTTGTCATTAGAATTGATCTTAGACACTCAGGGTCAGCGGCAGGGTCATTGACTGCTGAAATCTTAGAATTTGGTACAGGAACGATACGTGTAGTAATAGATATATAATTATTGAAGATATAAGTCCCTTTTATGAATAGTGTTTAATTTGCCTCACTTATACAGCGTTAAAAAAGTGCCAAGTTATTAAACAGAGATCGTCATGAACTTTTATTAAATGTATATTTGTAATACTTATGATATTTCGAACACATACGGAAAATTGGAATAAAAAATAGAATGTTAGAAGTTAGCAAATAGAGTATTGTATATATATTATATTTAAGATTGTGTATATAACTGTGTATAAGAGAAATATTTTGCATGAAACTGATAATAAACTTTGTATAAAGATGTGTAGTTTTTGTTTCTAAAATAGGGTATTTCGTATTGATAGTTGGTAATTTGTAATTTTATAATTTATTTGAAGAAGGCGTCATATAATGCAACGTTTTGTCAGTTATATTAATTATATTATTAAACAAATGTTATCATCTTGGTTCTAATTTCATTCATAGTGGATTAAGTATATAGTAGCATGACTCCTCCATTGGATTAGCATTATTTTGGTGTTCATGCGATTGTTTCGTAGCTTCTATAAGACCTATTTCATAGTTTTTCTTTTTTCAATTTCTTTCGCGCAGTGTAGCCAACCTAAGTAAATTTGTTTTCACTACCGCAAAATTTTGCTTCTACCATTATAAATCGTAGAGCCAGGAAATTAACGATAATTTATTTTGGCAATCATTCAACGTGAAATTCGTGCGTAAAGAAACGATGTCTTTCATTGTACGTAAATCTACCTTAGCAACCAATGGCAAATTTAAAATTAACTTGATTGTATAGGGTATCTTGCCCAGGCTTCGAAGTATTAGGTTTTATATTACATAGCGCTCTTTCATTACCTTGTACGAATTCGCTTCTTTTTGGAACTAGGAGTGTTGTTAAATTATTTCGCTGTGTATCGAATACATTCGTTTTCTACACCGTTTCTGACACCTGCCAAATTGTAAACTATGAATTACCTATAAATATAGTTACTTTTATTGTAATAAATACAATAAAATTATGTTTCAGATTATGTATTAATTTTGTTTATATATTCGTTATAGTTATCTAACCGTTTGGAAGTACCATTAGGTGTCTCTCAGATGGCGCACAACGTCAATGTAAAATCTCATTTACGTTGTGCGCCATCTAGGAGATACCCATGGGTACTCCCAAATTGTAATTGACATATAAAGAAAGAGTATCAATAACAAAAAGCTTAAACTGATGTGCATATTGTTGGATCAGACAAAGTTCATTTCATATTAAAACGCTTCCTTTCGTTTGCAGACACTTTTTTATTACTCTCTTGTTAGATTCTCTCAGGAACTTAATTGGTCTTATAGTTACAATTTTAAAGCCAAGCCGACACGGTTGGTAAGTTAGCAATCTCACCAAGCGATTGAGATGAATTTAAAATTATTCACTGCAATATTCCAGTTCTTTCTATTTGTCTTTCGCAAACTCCAATCAAACGTAATTTATTCAAAATCTGTTCATCATAAGCATAAATAGCCTATACGGAAACCTTTTTTAATAAAATATGTCAAAATGACGATAATTATATGGAGTACCAACTTATTATTTGAAATAATCCTTGTATTGGGAATCTGGGAACGTTTAATGCTATCTCCATAAGAGCATTACTTCGAAGTTTGAGTGACACAGTCTATATAAATGAAGTATGAACAGGTTTTATGCCACAGTATTAAGCAAAATCTAAAAAAAAATGTCTTGATTCTAGAAATACTATATGTTCATGGTGCGTCTTGAGATATTCATTCTCAGCATTCACCATGAAAGGAGGATAATCACATAGAATTATCAAGGCAGTGATTCATACTTCAAGATATGGTAGTTACGGGGAAGGAAAGGTGCGGGGCGCAAAATTCCAAAGGCACCTTTCCCAATATTGACACCTATTATGTATAAATCACAACTTACTATATCCGAACTGTAGTATAAATATGTACACGAGTCATTACGACATATTGCGGTTATCTGGCGAACTTTAAAATATTTCATAGGATGTGAACGGAGAACCTGTTTATTTAAATGGAGACTATTCAAATAAATATCATCTCACTAAAGGAATAACTGACATAAGTTTATTTTTTAAAAAGAACGACACTAATAATAACTGTGATCGATCACTGTGACAATCATATGACCGACGCTTCTCATGATTTTAAAATAACTGTTAATTAGATTCGTGTTGATACTATATATAGTTATAGACACAGTGCATACTGAAAACTAACTAACTGATGTACTAAACTCTAAAGATGAGATTCAAAGTATTATTTGTATTGAAAAATTGAAAACGATGATGCACCTCTTAAAAAAGAAGCATTTGATTCAATATCAAAAATAAAACACCTGCAATACAAGATTTATTAAAAATATATAAAAACTTTGAACGTTAACATGTCTTTTACAATTTTCTTTATAAAAGAAACTTGACAACCTAAACATACTTCTAAATTTAACATCTTAGTTACACGAATTATAATATGGCTTATTATTTCAATTAGTTTTCCTAAATTTAAATACTACGTACAAATAATTTTATATTTTACAACTTACCCCTAGATTACAAACTACACCATTTCCTACTTAAACCCTATCTTAGGCAGCGCACTTTCGACAGGACAGGACTCGGCATTAGATGCCTTAGTACCTTCGGCATTAGCTGTAGCTTCTCCATGATTGGCCTAGGTATATTGTCGGTATCGGTATAGGTCGCTACTTTACCGTCCGTGTATTGGTATTGCACGTGATGTTTACCGTCGACCGATAATTGAGAACCATCCGTAAAGCGAACTTTAACTTCGCCAGATGGCGATTGAATAGCGGTCCCTATTCCAGGTACGTTTATCTTCTTTTCCTTTAAAGCGGCGCTACTCAATGTCACTGGGGTATTGCGACTTGTTGTTGAGGTGGAAAATGAAGGCTAAATATGCGGGAAGAAGATATTATTTCTTTTCTTTTGCCAATTTCGATAAGAAGCTTACCATTGCGTTTCGAGATCTGTTTTCTTTGCCTGGAGTAGATAATGAAAGTGACTGCGGTCTCCTACCAACAATAATAGGAAAATTGTGTTGTCCAGGTAATGCTGATAGAGTGCGTTCTAGTAATAAGCATTGGTTCTTAAATTCCTGAGAATGGTTCCATAGTAAATTCAGCGAACCTGGTAGTTCGTGGCAGCTGGTATCTGTTTTAAAATTTAAACTAGTCCCTGAAGAGTCGATGATTGTTATTCCTTCTGTTTTGGATTGAGTTACTTTAGCACCTAGGGAAGAAGTAATTATAATTGCATATTGCCTGTATCCTGGTTCACATTCTTTTTAAGCGCCATCTGTTAGAATTATCATAAATAAAACATGTGCAAATTACAGCGTTTAATAAAGCTGCAGATAATCGATAACAATTTCTTATCTCTTCACTGTTAAGTAGGACTTAAAAATGGGTACAATAGTTCTCCATAAGAATCTGTACTGTTTTCTAAAGTGTAAACGGATTGTGTTAATTTATTTTTAAACTTTAAGGCTATTCTATAAAATGGTAATTTCACAGAAACATGTTACGTAGGGTTATTCTACGTACTTTCATATAAACAATATAGTCTTGCAGTGCATATATACAGGGCGAGTCATAATAGTTGAAACAAATCAAGCTAATACATAATAAGGTAGATAATTTTGAGCGAAAGGGTTCGCATTAAAGCATTTGTGATACTTACCATCATAGAAACAAGCTTCATAATCGACCAGGCTCTCCATAAGCATACATTTAGCCTTGTCGCTGTACAAAGTGACTTTCGGTGTCTTCGCTCGGACCAAATCAATAAACTTAAACGCGTACATGTACTTTTTCCAATGTTTCTCAGGGAGATTCTCAAAGTTGAATATCTGATCGGTGCCACCTGGCGGTAGTGCGGGAGGTGTGGCACCTGGTGGTACTCCTCTACCATTTTCAGGTTCGTAGAGGACTATCCTTTCCCCGTCAGGCGAGATTCTACACACCTCGCAGACCATTTCCTTTTTTCGCGGTCCCTTTTTCTTTATAAACTCGACGCAGACCTCCCCAGAGTCCAAGATGGTTAATATCGCGTTCTTGGTTTGGTGCCTCGTCGGTAAAAGTCTTAACGCGCAGAGCTGTTGAAGATTATTCGAGCTTTGCCTTATGTTTTCCATTTTGTGAGCGGATGCGTTGGAGCAGTTCTTCGGGCGTTCGGAATAGTTTCCGTAAGCGTTATTTTGGTTAGAATTGATGTAGGGATTGTCATCGCTGAGATATCTGCAAATAAGAGATCATTGAAGAGATGTCAGGATTAGCAAGTGATACCTAATGAAACCCAAAGTGAGTTTTTCTTTCAGTTGTAACAGATGCGAAAGAATATTGGTTTTGTGCTAGTCAAGCCATCTTCGGTAAAAATTAATTATTAGACCATCTAGTACAGGAGTCTCCAAATTATGGGCCGTTATTTACCACAAGATGTAGTACTGTAGCAAGATTTGAAATTTAAATAAAAGAAAACAATTTCCTATTGCAATCTCGTCCAATATTTCTTTAACCAGATATAAATAATACGGAAAATTTTGATTAAATTTTTGAATGTACATATACATGTTGTGTAGGTTTTCAGTTCTCCCTGGATATTCAAATGAACCAAACAATTTGGAAATAGGATGTTCTGAATGTGCGGCGATGGATTATCATAATGATTGTTGTTTGGGCTATTTCTATCATTTGTTAAACTTATGTAGTCCGACGTTTCGGCAGTTTGTCTACTGTCGTCTTCAGGGTATCTCTGAAGCGCTGTTACTTGCCAGATTCATCATACGTTCGATTTCTTGTCTGGCGCATTTGTATTCTCTATTTTTTATTAGTAAAACTTGCGTATAGGAATTGAACAGGTCTAAGCAAAGAAAAGCGAAGCCCGACAACGAACTATGTATACAAAATACCGTGCGAACATGAACGGCCATACATAGGAGAAACCGGCAGGCGCCTAATAGCCAGAATCAAAGAGCATCAGAGACTAGTTCGGATAGGGGAAACGATTGGCTGTACGTTTGGAAGGAGATCATAGGATTGAATGGAACAACGCAGGATACTCCAACCCCACAAACAATGGAGCAACCCAGGATAAAGAACACAACGCAACAAAAATAAAAATGTTGTAAACAGCATATATGGCTATTGCACCGACCACCATTAGCACATCTAGCCTGGGGATAAAGAAGGTCTGGTCGGAAAGAAGTAAAGTACAAGCCATGGAAATGAAGAGTTACAGGGTCACAAAATACTATAGGGAAGATTTAGAAATTAATTCAGTACTGGAATTTATCGAGCAGAGACAACTGGAATGGTGAGGGGAGAGGGTAGACGTGGGACAATGGCATAGCGAAAATTTTGGAAAGTAGGGGTAAAACATGGACTGAAGCAGCGAAGTTGGCAAAGGATAGGAAGGAGCGAAGGAAGTTTGTAAAGCTCTAAAAGAAATATAACTCTCGACACCATTTATATGGTAAATAGGTTATTGGCAAAATTATTATTTACTGTATACTTTGTAATATTATGAACATAGTAAAATGTAATAAATAAGATTAGGCTTTCACGGCAGGAGTCTGAGATTGTACGTATTTCTGGGTCGTCTGAGCCACCAGCGAACCATCAACATCGACCTGAGCATACCAGCCGCAGTGTCTGACGCAGCATCGACATATACCTCCTCAAGACCAGGGCCTACAAGCTTGAAAATACGTACTACTAGTACAAACTCAAAGTAAAATGTGCTGCATAGGATTAACTCTCGGTACAAATATGTCATGAGATGAAGAGGGTTGAAAAAACGGATTGGAAGAATAATTAAAACAGTGGGTGTTGAAGATTTTCAATAGTTTTTGTTTACATCCGGTCGAACGGTTAGTAACGGTTTTTGATTAGGGTCTGAAAGACGAAGGTTCAAATCCCGAACGTGACGGTTAGCTTTTCATTATGGATAAGAATTTTAATAAGAAGGATAAGTGATATGTGTATTCCATTTCGCCTAACAGACTTACCTTCCTTCGGCATTACTTCTTCCACATTCATAACCCAATTTACTCTGATGAGAACAACAACTGGTCTGCATTGCGCAACACTGAGGTTGATGCGTGAGGAATCCCGTTCCTCCCCCACCAGGATCCGTAGGTTGGCAACAATTCTGACTGCAGTGGCTGTGCGTAAGGGGTCGATCCTCTTGGAAAACCTTTCCTCCACGCAAACCACCACCCGAATCATGTTCCGAGAACACCGTAATCGGTTCGGAGGCTTCTTTACGAAGGTAATTATCTTGCAGCAAATTGGTATGCTGTAAGCGATTACCTAAACGATCAACGCTTCGCGATGAATGAGCGCTGATTTGGCAAGGTAATATCGGCGTACAATCGCTGTTGCATCTTCGATTTAAGCGATCGGAGTAGGCGTTGCATGGGAGTATTCCATCGGTGTACGCGCTGTTGTCCCTTTTGCTAGACATTGTGTAAATTCCGCTATCTTGGGTGGTGTCCGTCGCTATACCACTGCTGTACTATAAAAAGAATTTATTTCCTGCTATTCCAAAGCGCTAATAATACGATTTCTCTTACGTAATTTCGTTTGATGAACGGATGCTCTAAGATCTGAGTTAATTTAATCCTATCTTTAGGATTTTTCTGCAACAAAGCGTTAATCAGATCTTTTGCTTCGGTGGAGAGATGATTTGGAAGCTGATAATTAGCCATAACCACTCTGGTTAACGTACTCTTAACGGCCTGCGTGTCGAAAGGTGGTGTTCCCACGAGAAGGGTATATAGGAGGCATCCCAAACTCCAAACGTCGGCTTCCAATCCGTGCGAACCTCTTGACGCGACTTCCGGCGAAATGAAGTTGGGAGTCCCGCACATTGTCATGTGTTTCTCGTCTGGACGAGATAATTGGGTGGCAAGGCCAAAATCGGCAATTTTCTGAAATGTAATGAATTTTTATGCAAATATTATTAAATGAATGAATACATGTCATATATACACTACCGTACATTGAAGTTTGGCCAAAGGAAAAAGCTTTACAACACTTTAATTCAATAAGCTTTATTGCATTCAATGATGATAATCTTAATAAACATCTGCAACTGAAATAATGAAGGTGTTACAAAGAAAAGAAGTAATTAAGTACTTTATGGCCTGAAGAGTTCGAAGTACTGGTTCCACTTCCAAGGAACAGCTTTGAAATATCCTTCAACAAGAATGGAACAACATCCGATGCGAAAAACTCAAAAAACTAATCGAAAGAATGTTGCGAATTATCCAAGAGGTAATCAATGCAAGCGGTGGATTTTTGGACGAAAAAATGAATAGAGAAAAATAAAATATATATAAAATACATTTATTTCTTTAGTATTAACTGCCTTTTATTTTTTCATTCTTTAAAGTTTTGTTACCTGGTCAAACTTCTATGAGCGGTAGTGTATATATATCATAGAGAAACGTGTTGAAATGTACTTTCAATAGGCTCCTATCCACCCCACTATAACATGATCAGATCAAAGACTCTTACAATAACACTACAATTGGAACAGCCAAACTACACTACACTTACTTTTTACAACATATAGACAATATTTAACAGCGATAATAAATGAACAGCAAACGAAACCGTAATAGAACCAAACCTATAGTAATACCTGTGTAAACAAAATCCTAAATTCAAATTAAAAAAACTTAATACGACTTACCACTTGCATATCCCTTGTCAATAACAAGTTCGAAAGCGACATATCACGATGCAAAATATTGTGAGAATGTAAATATTGCACGCCTTCGACGACCTGACGCATGATACTGCTAGCCTCGTTTTCTGATAAAACGTGATGCTAAAATGTACAGCACCGTCAGATTTATTCGAATCAATTAAACCATCCCAATACCTGAGTATGTTTTCGCAAGTACTGCTGCAGCTCTCCGTTATGACACAATTCAAGCACTAAATACACATAATTCTGGTCTTGAAGAACGTATACAATTCCAATATCGACGGATGTTTTAACCTGTAGTGTATAGAAACTTCCTGCCGTACCCTTGACACCATTCCGGCAGCTTGCATTAGCTTCTTGTCGATCTGAAAGCGTCTCGTATTAGGATGAGCTTATAGATATCGTAGGGGCATTGCCTACCATCTTTATAGCGACTTCCGCTCCCGTTTTTAAACATTTTGCACGATACACAGACGCGAAACCTCCTTTTCCTAGCAGATTGTGCACTTCGTAGTCCTGAAAGTTCGTAATTCGGGTTATATTTTGAAGTGTTGCACGTAAACAACAACTTAACCTCTATATGTTCGCTGAAGGTGTTTAATCCGGTCGCCATCCTTTGCATTAGATTATGTTTGGTTATATGGGTTTCATCAAAATTTACGTCCAATTTCATTAATTTCTTGCTTAAAAGGCATTTGAAATTCAAATTTGTAATTTCGACACAAACTACATTACGTCACTTTTGTAACGGCGTCTGTTGTTTGTGTAGCGTTCAGCTAAATTCTATTGCTAAGCGGAATGGGTTTCGTTTGGTTGTAAAGGCGAGTAATGAAGCGCTTACACTAGCGATTAAAGAATTTATCAATCTTTTGAAAGATAAAAGTATTCGGTCTTCGTATTGCATTGAAAATTCGTTAATGTGATACTTCATTAAATTAAAAATTTGAAATTACATTTTTCGATATCTTTTAGAATGTTATAAAAAGTAAAACGCCAAAAGCTACAGGGTAACTCCAATCATTTCGAACAATGTTAGTTTTCTTCTTTAAATGCCGTTTAAGATTAGATAAAGTGGATTTAAATTCTGTTCCCGAAATATAAGAAGTCATCCAGTTAATTGTATATATTTTGTCTAACTTAATTGCATATTCTTTTAGTACTTTCTCAAAAAAAAATTTTTGGATATAGCTTGGAAGAAAATAGTACGCACCTCGATTGAGCTCAAACTTCAAAAACATTCAAATCACATTAGTTTTTTTGGTAAGTCAACTCACTTTCCTTTCTTTATTTTTCGATTTTACCCAAGCCGACATTTTTAAATTTCGCGGGCGTTTTAAGTTAATTATTTTGACAATAGAGATCAAATTCGCTAATCTACTAAGCTAATAGATATAAATATGGTCTTTATTACCGAAACTACCAACTTAAATCTCCCGCGAAATTAAAAAATGTCTGCTTGTGTAACTTCATTAGCTATACAGACATTATTTTACAATATTTCATTAGTATTTTTACATTTTCGACTGCTTGTAATAATTTAGGTAAATTATCCGGACTGAAACACACATGATGTCATTGTTGTATTTATTAGAAAAAGTAGATGCAATAAATAGTTAAATCGAATAATAAATAACGTACAAAATTATTATAAAAAGGATTTTTCATACACAGGAAATAATTAATCTTCAATTTTCGTCAGTATTATTCTTGATATAATCAGTCTTTATGTTGTCCTGGTACATCGTCCATAAAATGCTCGGGAAATCCCTGAAAAGAAAATCATTGAAAAATGTCTCTAGAAGGAGTTTCGACCAAAAAAATGATAAACCACTATAGAGGTGCCAAAGGAATTGAATTTCTTACGTTTGCCACATCTCACGGCGCATTTGAACCGTCCCTCATTGGTGTAGGTCATACCATCGCTACCACAAATCGGATTATACTCCGGTGTGACCAAGCAAGCTTGTTCACAAGGCGATCGGGTGGTTCCCATTCCAGGCACCGCTACGGTTGACGTGGTTTGCGGCGGTTGAGTTGGTGTTGGTCTTTCAGAAATCGTGTTCCAACCTCGAAAATTGTCGTCGAAGAAAATGGCCTCGTTGTTGGGTTGAATTTGTCGATGTGGTCGTCTGGATTCTGTTTCTTCCATTTCCCAAACCGGCATATCGTTAAAGTAATTATAAAATCGCTGTCGGTACGACAATGATGGATGTGTTACGGACAAAAGTACTGTAAAGCAGAAAAAAATGTATATATTTATATGATCTACGTTGCCAAGATTATTAATTCTAGGATTAAAGATTACTGCTATTAAGCTTCGAAAGTTGGTAGCTATAGATGATTAAAAGTTTAAGGGACTGTTGATAATTTTAACGAATCTTCTGGTCCAGTTTCTGCACATAATGTCATTACCACTTCAGCTAATTGATCAATAGCTATCATTAAACTGTTGATAGATGCTTTATGTTCTGGGATAATTAAGAGATTACGTCCCCCAGAAGTGGCCAGGGTAAAATAGTTCAATCTGGACATTTCAGTCTGCAATAGGTGAAAATATTCTTTAAACAAATTAATAAGGTGTATGCAATGAAATGTTTTGGGAAGCTTGTAAAATTACGAATATTATTAACGAAGTTTGAAACTTTTATATACTTAATAAATATTACAGTATTTTATTATTTTAGTAACAAGTTTTTCGTAATAAATGCTTTCCAAATTCTGGATTTTTAATTACACCATCGATTGCCATATTTAACGTAAAATAAGTCGAAAATTAATTGTGATTGGTAACACTGATCCACTTGAAAACATCAAAGCCACATCGAACTACTTTATCCTAAAGCTAACAGTTTTAACACACCTTAGAAGTAAGGAGTACAGTTGTATTTTAAGAAAATCTAACGTGTATTTGTGTAGTTTGTACGACAAAGGGAGAATATAATGCTAAATAAATAGTTAGAACTTAAAAGAGAGATTGCTCAAAGCAAATGCGTTTGGTCTTTTTAGAATCAAACCACAGATATAAACATCAAACTTTTTGGTCAATAACAATGTTATCTTTCCTTTCAGCGCAAATGGTGGTGTATCCTTACGTTCGAAGGGTATTTATTAAAAATAAAACAAAGACGACAATTCAAAACTATTGTACAATCATTGAAAACTACGTTTATATTTACCAATAACAATCCAAGTAAAATATTTGGAAAACCACATTTTTCTTTCCGAAATGTTAACTTTCGAAGGTCCGAAAACTAATTGCGCATTTACTTATAATGGAGGCGACCTATGTATCAGCACCGCGAATCTTCGCTAGACTGAAGATCGTTTTCCAACCGTCGGAGTTAATATACGTTCCAAGTTCGCACGTGAATTTAAAAATGATGCGGTTTTCTCATACATATTTTTTCATTGATGTTTTTGGATTATTCATACCTGATCGACCGGTTTTTGTTATAGATTATTGTGATGAGTTTTTTTTATTACAATTTTCATGTAAGTTCATGTATTAGATCGTTAAAATTTCAGACATATTCTAACGCGTGTACAAAGATAAACTTGCGATGATTCATCTTAGTTTAATGTAAGTGAAGAATTTGCATAAACAAATGTAAGAATGAGAATTATTTATGTTTAAATGAAGATGCCATTAAATTAATAATCTGCAAATGGTAAATAAAATTCTTGTTTATCACCTATACTTCACGTCGCGCCAATTAGTCAGAAATCAATAATAATGATAATAATGGTAATAAAAGAGCAGCGGCAACATAAAAGTAAAAATATTAAGGGGGTATCTCGTGAGATGATTGATTTGGGTACCTGGAAAAATCCCTCGTCAAGAAAGGGACCATGCACTTAGTGATAATTCTAAAAAAATTAATGATCTTTAGATGTTATCAAAAACAATTGCCACATGAGCTTTTGAATATCAAGTCACGTTCCTAGGTCCTGACAATGAATAGAATTCCTAATAGGGAACTCATCAAATATAAATAAACAACATAGACGAAGAGAACTGGGTAAAATATGATGAACAGTCCTGGTACAAGGAAAATATTGACGAAAACTTTAAACTAAAGAAAGAAAAGTTTATTTCCTTTAGATATATACAAACAAAGTATAATATATGTACATAGATACATGGATGTAGTATGTAATACAAAACAATGAAATAAATAGTCACTTTAAGGACGGATAAATTCATATATTGTTGTTTGTCTTCCCTTCTTTAAAATGACGTATTGAAATCGTATTTCTAATTTAGAAAGATATCTACGTGATTTTCGACAAAACTTTTGAGCTGCTTGGTCAGGGTAATAGCTTTACCATAATTTGGGATAGCTTCTGTTGGCACTGGAACCTCATCGACATCAGAATCTTCCGAAAGTTCTTGTATTTCAACTGGATTTGCAATTTCTTGTTCTGAATCTGGATGTTCAACATACAAATCTTCATCTACGTTCAAAAAATCATTAAGGTTTTCATTATCCGTCAGTTTCAATAAATTCTTATTTTTGAGGATATCTGAAAGTACACTAAGAGGCAAATCATCTTCTAAGTCAGATGTATCAGCCTCAGTTAACTGGTCTTCACTTTGCATATTTACAAGATTAAATCATGCTTTGCGGAAACAATTTCCACACACAATGTCCGTCCAAGAAAGAGTTAATACAATGGAAATTATGAGAGCTGGTCGGGACCATGAGAAACTGTCCGTTTAAGGGAGGTGTCCGTGTAAGAGGGGTGTCCGCCAAGGGGAATTTCACTGTATTCGCTAATAAAATGGACGATGGACGAGATCTTAATAAATAATTAATGTCACCACCCAGGAAATGTTAATTATTAGCGTATTATTGCACAATGACAAGTACAAGCTTTTAACTATGTAAAAACCGAAAATTGGAACTAGTAAAAGTTGAGGAATTCAGTGTTCTATTGTTTTGGCCAAGCCGGTAGGTATAATTGCACAAGGTAGGTAAACGATTCCACAAGCATCGTATAAAAAAGATACCCCTGTAACGGTAGTAGAACCGCTTTGAACTTCAAATTGTACAATTCTACCTGCTATTAATAAGATAAAACCGCTGAAATAAGGAATAATTAAGAGATAATAATGGAGTAAATTATTCAAAATCTACCGTCATGCATATATGTATGTAATTATGGTGAAAGATTCGAGGATTTCCCCCTGTGTAGTTTATTTAAAAATATATAAAACCCACCGCAGACCTTAATTGCTAATTATTGACCAAGATATATACGTATATAGAAATTCCCAAAATGATACATTTTTTTTTCTAAATTAAATAAATAAATATAGACCTTTCGAATTAGCTGAGTTATTTCAAAATATTAGCATGTTTACAGCGCTAAAACCTTTCTACATCTTACGAATAAGTTCAGTGTGTTTTAAAATATTATCCATTATCTATTCTTTTAATACATCTCTAAATACAGGAACATCGAAAGATATTTTCGTAATTAAACATTAATGCCTTCGAAAGTAGAACGATAAAAATTTAATAGGCTGCGAACGGGATGATGTAAGATAAATGGAGGGGTACTTTATATGCAAATAAAATGTGTAAGCTTGTGTGAGCTTTCACGTATTATTGCATTACTAATAATAAACCTTTTTTATATATATACACTACCGCTCAAAAGTAGGCACCCCTGTTTTCATGGATTATTCATATAGTATTATGTTTACCAAAAAAAAACATTATAATAAAATGAAATACGTATTTAAAATGTAGTTCAGTAAGATAAACACCCATTATATCGCATAAGGTTTACTATCATTTACCTGCACTTGGTCGGATTACCATAAACTGTTTATTGCGGTGCAATTACAATAACAATCCCTCTAAATTTACTGGGTAAATTTAGTCATCTGTTAGATTGTAGGTAATAATATTTAAATTACCTTCCTAGAAGATTATAGTGAAATCTATAACCTATGGTCAGTTGCAGCGTGGTATTTACTCTATTCACGTCGTGAGCGAAATATCGTATGACAATTTTTTAAAATGCCTCCGCGAAGAGAAATTAGTACGGAAACACGTCCGTTTATAATAGCTTACCATAAAAGTGGCATAAGTAATCGGCAAATTGCCAAAAAAAAAATTAAAATACACCTCGCTACGGTTGACTATAACGTAAAAAAATATCGGGAAACTGGCAATTTTCTTAATAAAAGACGGAGTGGAAGGCCAAAAGCGACAACATCTGCAGATGATCGCAGAACAGTGGTTACCAGCAAGTTAAATACACGCAAAACAGCCCCGGAAATCACCGCAGAATTAAATGTTGGTCGCCAAAAGCTAGTCAGTGTTTCTACAGTCAAACGTCGCCTACAGAAAGCCGGGCTCCATAGACGTATTGCGATGAAAAAGCCATTACTACGCAAACAAAACAAGCAAAAGCGACTTAAATGAGTGGAACAACGTCCTATGGATAAATGAGTCCAAATTTGAGCTGTTCGGAACCCGAAGACGCATATTCGTAAGAGGATCTGTGGGTGAACGTACCAGAGAAGAGTGTATTGCTGCTACCGTGAAGCATGGTGGAGGTTCTATCATCATTTGGGGCTGTTTTGCTGGCACTAGTGTAGGGGACATTGTGAAAATTGACGGTATATTAAAAAAAGAAGGCTACCGCGAAATTTTGGAGAACCACGCAATACCTTCCGGAATTCGACTTTTGGGTCAAAATTTTATCTTCCAGCAAGATAATGACCCAAAACATTCCTCTAAATTATATAAAGACTATTTACGCCATTTAGAAGAGGAAGGAACTCTCAAAATTATGGAACGGCCTCCCCAGAGCCCCGACTTGAATCCAATCGAGTTACTATGGGAAGAACTAGATCGGGAAGTACGGAAATCGGCTCCGACATCAGCTACTGATGTGTGGAACAAATTGCAATCGAGTTGGACCTCAATAACACAAGAAACTCTGGCAAAACTTATTGCGAGAATGCCTCGATTGTGTGCTGCAATTATTAAATCAAGAGGAGGTCACATAGATGAAAGCAAAATTTAAATTGAACGCTTTAATTTTCACATTTATTTAATATATTTTTATTCATGTACGTGTATCTGTACAAAAAAATAAATATCATTAACATTTTTGCTGAGTTTTTATACATTTTTGCTGTCAGTGAGAGTGCCTAAACACTTTTGAGCGGTAGTGTATATATATTGAGAACAAAGGTAAACAGATTTAATGGAAAGATGTTAATGCTAATAAATTTAGAATATTCAATCTGACCATATTTTTGAAACAAGTTCTTGGTTATGTAAGTTTGTTTAATTGATAGATTAACTATGTTTTGAGTTATTTGAAACTTCTCTGATATTATTGTATAAACAACTAGTGACGTCATTGTCATATGTTTTGTAATATTGCAATTTAATAATAATAATAACAATAATATATTTTATTTTTTAATAATACAGTTTGTCCATTGACTGTAATCATAATACCAATAATTTTTCATTGACTGTAGTACACTCAGCGAAATTCTATAGTTCCACATAATTTTGTAGTTTTCCTAGCAACGGTATGAGTTTGAAATTACCTAGAATTACGTTTCTAAACATGAAGAAATAACAGACATTATTATGTTTATATCACAACTGTAGATATGTAGGGGAAGTACCTGTTGTATAATCATATAAATACGATGCTATAATTCTACAGAGTTAGACAGAGATCTTACGAAATCAGGCACTACTTTCAGTATAGAAAGGACTCTATTCTATTATTCTATAATGGGTATACTATGGATTATACAGGGATACACGCTTCTCGACCAGGGGTTCATCGAGGCATATTTAAATAACACAAACAAAACAGAACCACGGGAGAAACGAATCCATATGTGGTTTCAAATAAAAGATAAACAGGCATTTCATTACACAAACACTCAAAAAATAATTTCACTTTTAACTACGAATGAATATATTTCTTTATAGATTTCTATGTTACGAGAACTTACTGAACTAAAATAATTACAAGGATTCATTATCAATCTTCACACAGTTTTGAAAAAAATCGGGTGGTAATTATTACACTCCTCACATTCACATGCATCGTTATCTCGTAATTTTAATTTTAATTTTAAACAAATAGCTATGGCATAGCCCATGATTACTACGAAATCGACATACACTTTTAATAAAACTCCTAGATGATACGCCATTAAACCAAGCTTATTTTTGCAGGAGTAGGTTGCATGGCTTTATAGAAGTTGCCCGTGTTAGTTTTAACAAAGTATGAGTAAATAGGCTGTAATGCAAATTGGGCCGAATCAATTGGAGATAGCTTATGATCTAAAATTTCAGATAGAGTACATTCTAATTTGGCAAACGTATCCTCCCTTTCATTACCGACTATTCCTATACATCCATTAACCCATAGAAGTTCGACTTTATGGATAAGACCTTGGATCTCGTGATAGGTTTGAATAATCAAGGGATTTATTTTATATGGCGTATTAATGCTATCTAGTTTCTCTACAACACTTCTGTAGTCCAGAATGATTAACACGTTTTGTTGCAGATTTAATGCTTTTACATACTTCGTAAACTGCTATTAGCTCTGATGTGTATACTAACATAATTGAGTTGAGTTTATAAGATTTGTGATCTTGTAGTTGTGGGTTATAAAAAGCACAACCAAAACGTTGATTCTTGCAAGAGCCATCAGTGTAAATTATGTATAAATTTGAAGTTGAAGTTTGACTTTTGAATAGTTCATCATAATACGAACACTGTATAGGGGATTCGAGGTTCTTATATGGAATATCGCAGATAAATCTTTGGGGAATATTGGTAATGGAGGTGTACGCCAATAATAAACAATACGATACCGTCAAAGAGCTAAAATCTGCGATAACGAGGTGTTGAAATGATATTCCTATTTCAATATTGACCAAACTGACAGACCCGGATGTTTGAAGTTATTATGAATAGAGGATCTAACACTCATTACTAAGATTAGAAAGGATTATAAACTTTTTATGTATTTATTTTATTTATTAATTTTGTGTTAATTCACCTACAGAAATTTCGCTAAGTGTAATTCTTCATTTAATGAAGATTGAATCGCAAATTTAATCGACATAGACTTACCACAACATATTAGGATGATTTTAAACTGAGGACCTAGCTTCAGTTTCGAAGCTAATCGTTATAAAAAGTTTCCAAATGGTACAAGATGCGGATTAGTTATCATGTTAACAAGTTTCAGAAAAAATAACTGAAATAAACAAAAGAAAAGCATCACCAAGCAATAACCAAAACTAAATGCTTTCTAAAAAACCATCCCCGAAACCTATACGCTTTAAGAGCAGATAAATCTAAGAAAACACTGATTAGGTTTAAAAAACGAATATACAGAAGTCAGACAAAGAATATACAAACAAGTTAATCAAGACCTCATAGAAAAAATTGAAAAACAAGTCAACTCATTAGTTGAAAGCTGGGAAGCACTAACAGTAATTACTCGAAGAAGAATTAACTAATATCTGGTATGCATTACAGATTAAAAATTAATCAATTTTCATATCAAGCACTAAGTGCCTATTTGTAATAGTTTTTGAAATATTTTCTATTAAAAGCTCGAATGTATAAAGATACCAGAGGTAGTTAGAATTGTGTATTTCTGGTGAATGGTTCTAATACTTTAAATATTCATTGATATAGTCCCACTATCTGCAAATATATCTACAATCAGCAAAAGATGGAGAGATTAGTTAACTTTATAGAAGGAGCCAAATTATGTCTTAACTCAGTGCATTTTTTGTTTAATAAATCTACAGAGAAACCTCAGACACTGTGATGGGTCCCCCAATCTAGGTTGCAAACTTGGTAATGGAAGAGCTAGAAAATAAGATCTTAAACAATCTAAACGTTCATAGACATTTTTTTTAACTGATATTTTGATAACAGCATCACTGCTGTTAAAAAAAAATCTGAGGGGAACATTCCTGAAAAAAAATACCTACCAAGAACGTTTGCAGTTCACTGCTGAGATTGAGGAATAAAACAGGTGTTTGTCTAATTAGAAATGTCAGTAAAACATTATGATAGCAAAATATATACAAATTGGTACAGAAAATTGGCAAGCATTATCCAAAAACAATTACGAAGAGATATTTATAAATAAAGTCATGAAAGGTAGAGTCCATTATCTTCCTTACAAAGACACCACTGAACGTAATAAGCATGCTCAAATAAAGAAACAAAAAGATACATCATACTTCCTATGCCTGTCTTTACAGAAAAAATTTAAAATGCATAAAAAAACTTGATATTCAAATAGCACATAAACGATTCAATACAAACAATATCAAACAAGCGATTCCCATAGGCAAATAGATACACACCACTTATAGGGTTAATGGCGTGATTACCATGGTGTGTATGTCTGTCAAGTACGCTGTAATTCAACTTTTTTCATTAATTCATCCAAATTTTGAAAAAAATTTTATTGTAAGAAGAAATACATTTGCAAAATTATGATAGTGAAGAAAAACCAATCACTTTCGTCTCTAGAAAACTATCATTGATTCAGTTGGGTTACAGCGTATTTGATAAGGAATTCTTCGCAATTGTATATTGCATATTGAAATACAAATTTTACCTTTTCGGCAAACCTTTTATTATCGAAACAGATAGCATGGTTTTATCGGCCTTATTAAGGACACGGATCGTTGGCAACAATAGGATTTATAGATGGTATTTGGCAATACAAAACTTTCATTTTCAAATAAAATACATTCCCGGAAAAACAAATTCAATAGCAGATTATTTATCGAGAACCGTATCAACAACAAAAAGAAGGATACGATTTATATCATCTTAATATAACACATAACACATACCTGTATGATGAATATCTTATATCTACTTTATTTAAACTCGGCAACCACATAAATTTCAAAAACTATCTTATCAAAAAGGAAGTATTACATAAAAAGTTAAAAAATGGAAAGGAACTGATTGTCTTATCCAGAAGATTAGTGCATCAAAATTTTAAAAGATTTACACCTCATTTAGCACATGGGCTGAAAAGTACCGGGCCTAACAAAGAAAACACGGTTTTTTTGGTTCAAAATTAGCTTTATTCATCAACATAATCTCCATCAAGAGCAACGCAATCATTCCAGCGCCGTTCTAACATTTAAATACCACTTTTGTAGAACGATTTATCTTTTGCCTCAAAATAGGCCTCAGTTTCAGTGATAACCTCTTCATTCGTGCGAAATTTCTTATCGGCGAGCATTTTTTTGAGGTCTGCGAACAGTCAGTAGTCGCTGGGAGCCAAATCTGGCGAATACGGTGGATGTGGGAGCAATTCGAAGTTCAATTCATGTAGTTTTGCCATTGTTTTGATTGACTTGTGACACGGTGCGTTGTCTTGATGAAACAACATTTTTTTCTTTGCCATATGCGGTCGTTTCTTTGCAATTTCGGCTTTCAAACGCTCCAATAACGCTATATAATATTCACTGTTGATGGTATTTCCTTTCTCAAGATAGTCGATGAATATTACACCACGCACATCCCAAAATACCGAGGCCATAACCTTTCCAGCCGATTGTTGTGCTTTCGGGCGCTTTGGACGAGGTTCACCAGTTGCTGTCCACTCAGATGACGATCGTTTTGATTCCGGAGTGAAGTGATGGATCCTTGTTTCATCCATTATCACATATCGACGCAATAATTCCGGTTTGTTACATGACCACACAGTGCTCAGAATCATCAACACGTTCTTGTTTTTGGTCAACAGTGAGCAAACGCGGCACCCACTTTGAACAGAGCTTTCTCATAGTCAAATGCTCATGCAATATAAAGCCAATACGTTCTTTTGATATCTTTACGATATCAGCTAACTCACGCAACTTCACTTTTCGATCATTCAAAACGATTTTGTGGATTTTTTTTGATGCTTTCTGGTGTTACCGCCTCATTTGGACGTCCACTGCGTTCTGCATCATCGGTGTCTCTACGACCACGTTTGAAGTCAGCAAACCAACGTTTTATTGTTGTTTCTGATGGAACGGAGTTCCCATAACACGTTTCAAGCCATTGCTTCGCTTGAACGGTATTTTTTCCCAACAAGAAGCAGTGTAAAATTAAAACACTAAATTGTTTTTGATCCATTATTTTGAAAATAACAAAAGTAGCGTGACTCTTAGCACAATAACTCACAAACTAATGAATAGACTATCATGAAATTTTAACAGCTGTCTTTTGAAGGTTAGTACTAACTGAGAGAAAGGTGACTGCAATAAAACTAGCGTCATCTATGTATGTGTTAGGCCCGGGACTTTTCAGCCCATGAAGGACAAGCGGTTCTTCGGTAATCAGATGTTTACAAAAGTATTTTACTGATGTGGGATTACCACAAAGGATTATACTGGATAACAGCACATATTTCCATTCTAACAAACTTGCAAATTTCCTTAAAAAGAATAATGTTGAAACACGGACACAACAATATCTTAATAAGCGAATCCACTAATGGTAAGTATAGCGTAACTCAGAATAAGAACCAAGACGTTACTACTCTAGCCAAGCATGCTAAATAGTAGCAAAGAAATTATTAATCCACATAGAATCTGATACAAGTAGCATTAATGACAGAAATCATATTCAAAATTTAAGCAATATACTTAACAAAATACTACGTCCATAAAATTTGAATGTGGCCTGTATTTTACCGAAAAACTACATCGAACATAATAAAAACGATGCACGGAAGAAAGTTGAAAAACACTTATACTCGCTGTGTTAAACGGTTTACAGAATAGTTCTGGTACCATTTTAACGTGTTCAGGGCTGTCATGTAATATTTTTAAATAAGTTTTAGATAAGTTTTGGAGTTTTCATAAAAAGTAAAATATATTATAATAATAATAATCCCCATAGGCTTTGGTGTAATCAAATAAATCATATTTTTTAAAAGATCCGATAAACCTAATCAAGAAGAGTGAGACCAGTATATTTGAAATGGAGCTGTATGTTCAAATCCTACTGGGAGTCGTGAAATTTTTATTAATTATTAAGGGAATTAAATCATCATACATTTTGCTTGCTATTACGGAAGTTTCCTTCTTCATATCTATTTACAAGGAAAACTTGATCTAAATAATCACGAACAGGTCTAGCAGGACGCGAAAGCACGCCATCTAGTGAAATAAGATATCTAGATTTTATACTTCTAACTCTTGTAGATTTGGATGCAAAACCAACAAATTGGATATAAGATTCTCGTGCAAGAATTTCAAATATCTTTGTTCAATTAGATTATTATCGAAAAAAAATTAGAGTTGAATTAGAAAAACGACGTTAAACGGAGTGAAACAAACACATTAGGTCCCGATGTCAAACATTTTCAGAAAAAACTAGGTTCTTTTCCAAAGTACCTCGAGGGTAAGGAGACTCTAATTACCATAGCCTGTAATGATTTAAACCCATTGGGAATACCCTGAAAACTGAATTTATCCATGAACGTTCAACACAATAATTTATTCTCTCATATGTTGGTTAGATGACGTAACCTGGTTAACTACCGTACTGAATCGAACTAATTAGATACGACGTGATACATTAGAAAGTAATGTTAGGCTTCTGGTATTAATTTATCAAAACAGGAACTGTATTATTCATTTGACATTATCGTTACTTACGTACTTTCCACGTTTATTTCTTATGACAAGTCATTTGTCAACCTCGTCCGGTTTGTCTTGCATTAAATTTATGCAAGAGGTAATTAGAATAGACGACACCCTCTTAGACTACCGTTACAGGATGTCGTAGCAGCTTTACCGCGAATTTTGTTATTTAAATTTTATCTCAGCTAAAGAAGGAGTGATTCAAATGTCCTGCGAAGGTATACTTTATAAAGCTTAAATTATTTTATGTATGTATACGACTTGTGAGAAACAGTACTGCAAACTTGGAGCTTTCCCCCAGAAATTTAACATTTTTTTTTGAAGTAAGGCTGACAATTGGTGAATTTTGTTTCCAGAAGGGTGTTTTAAAAAATGTACTGGGAACTCACTTAATTTTGTTCTTAAAAGAACAAATTTTATTCGCTAATACAACACGTAATGAAAATATAGTAGTAGTTTTGGCCTTCTATTTCTTGTAAGATATTTTCTATTCTCTTCTTTAATATTAGACTGTATAGTCTTCCTATTCCACGGATTTACTTTTGTTTCCCTTCTTGTATATTGAACTGATATAGCTCAGGTTCCAGACTTCGGGAACTTCTTCTCCTTGTAGATATCTATTAAACAGTACTATTATGTATTCGATTAATATATCCGGGCCATTTTTGTCAGCTCTGAATGCCCTCTGGTCCAGCAGCTTTTTTATTTTTCGATTCTTTTAGCGTTCTTATAACTTCCAAACTTGTGTCTTTCTACGCAATCATCGGAGGTAATGTTAAATTTCATATTTTTTAAAAGGAAATCTGGTCTGTTTTCTGTTAATAGTATTCTTCCCAAATTCGCATTTCTATTAAATTTAGTTTGTTATTCTTTATTAATCATCATTCCAAAATTATAGACCAATAAATATTTTCAACTTTGCAAAAATGTTTGAATATCTTCTGTCTCACAGGATTTACGTTAGTGTCAAGCCTTACTTATCTTCGCGACAACATGGTTTCATTCCAGGAAGGTCTACTACAACCAACCTTGCTGAGTTAGCACAGCATATTGCCGAATCCATGGAACGACGTTAACAAGCAGATGTATTATACACCGATTTTAGTAAAGCATTTGACACTATCAATCATTTCCTTTTGGTATCTAAGCTGAGTAGTTTTGGTTTTCCGCCAAGTGTAACATAATTTATCTGCTCGTATTTAACTGATCGTTTAGGTAATGTTCACTACAATGGATATACATCCTTAACATTTTCTGCTTCCTCTGGTGTATGACAGGGATCCAATTTGGGTCTCCTTTTGTTTAATATTTATTTGGATGATCTCCTACAGGGGCTGGACTGCAATGTACTGGCTTACGCGGACGATCTTAAGATCTACAATACCATAACCTCCCCGGCAGATTGTCTGTTTCTCCAAAACAGTCTGGATACTACTGTTAGATGATGTGCACAGAATGGAATTCATTTGAATCTGGATAAGTGTGCTGTTGTAAGCTACTCTAGATGTCATAGACTCTACAATTTTCACTATGCTGTGAGTCAGGCTATTGTTCCGAGGGACTCGTCTGTGATGGACCTGGGCGTGGTGTTTGATGCAAATTTGTCGTTTGCAGACCACATATTATCCGTACGAAATTCTGCGAAATTCCTGCAGATCATTCAATAATCCTGCCTCGCTAAAAGCATTATACTATTCGCTTGTCCGTACTGGGTTGGAGTATGTCTCCATAATTTGGTATCCTCACTATTTCCATCTGCAAGTACTACTTGAAAGAGCGCAAAAACGATTTTTGAAATACCTGTCCTTCAAAATCGATGGCACTTACCCTGGACGCGATGTTGATTATGCTGGTCTGCTGACGAGACACGGCTTTGTATCGTTATCGGATCGAAGGAAGGAATTTAGCAGTCAATTTATACTTAAACTGATTAATCACGCTATTGACGCTCCATCCCTTCTCTCCAAAATTAATTTTGTGGTACCTCAGTACGATACCAGGTCCTTCCCTAATTTTAAGGTCCCGTCATACAAAACTCATGTTCTGCTTAAAGCACCCATTACGCATATGATTAGAAATGCCAATGAATTACTTGATGATCCTTTTTGTTGAAGTGTCTACATGGATTTACATTGTCGTCCTATTTTGTTCTTGCATTCTGGTGTCACCGAGCTATCTTCATCTTTATGATACAGTTGTATCATTTTCGATTAATTTTAATTTATTACTGCGCTGTATATTATTACTACATATACATGCTAGGTTACATTATTCTCGCATTGTCCTATAAATGGAATTATGTTCTGTTGGGCAATAAAGATATTATTATTAATGATTCTATTACTTTCCATGGCTCTGATACTCTTGTGCCACCAATAAATCTCTCCACTTCTTCGCGCTTTCTTTCCACAGTTCGTTTTTTGCTTTCTCTACTTGTTTTTTCACTTCTCTATTCAATCTCATATATGTGGCTCGATCTTCCGTTTCTTGTGTTTGCATCCAATACTGATAAGCTTTCTTTTTCCGTTTCACTAATATTTCTATTTGTTTTGTCCACTATTCGTGGGTTATATAGTGCTGTTCCTTTATTCCCAGAGCCTCTTTTGCTGCTTGAAAACATATTTTTATTCCACTGGACAATTCTTTCACGCCTTCACTTAATTTATATACGAAGCGGGTGGACTCGTCAGATATGTTATTATATTACATTAAATTACCTTTTATATACCCTTGTGTACTTAAACTATTATTATTGCTGTTAGTATTACCATTATTATTATATATTTAAGCTTTTAAATAATATCAGTTGCATTGCGCATTCAGGAACATAGATTTTATCTAGTGATCCTAATATTGTTACAACCAGTTAAGATATTTACTTTATAATACAATACATATTTTATATTAGTCAATAGATTATTCAAACGTTATGACGAATACTTTAGAATAACCTTGTCCTTATGGGAATACCCGATAATAAGAACGAAATTAAATGAATTCCTTTCGTTTAAAAACAGAACAGGAATACTGCAGCATATTGTATAAAAAAGTTGAATATTAACTAGATCATGTATTATGCATTACTTAAGATTACGTTCGCAAATATGTATATTCTATATTTGGCAGTATTCTTACGTCGGTATACGTAAAAAAAACGTAATAGATTATTGGAAATTGGATTTCCCATTTCACAGGTTGCACAACCTTGTAACGATAGGTGCGCTAGTTTGTTTTCGTATCCGGTAGTGTAAGTATTGTAATAAAGTTCACGTGCCGGTAATAACTATATGTCGCCATTTATTGTAAGATAAATGAAAGTATAAGCGGAGACGTCATCGAAGCTGCTGTATAGAACAACACGTCACGTTAACATTGTTGGGTACTATTCTTAAAATAAAAGAAGTGGCTGTGATTAATCTCTCCCTGGAGAGTATTAAAGAATATTGCCTTACAATAAAAGAAAATGTTCTTAAATGTGAGTTAATGACCGTAGCATATATTGTAACTAAAAGGTTTTAGTTTCTTTGTAATAACACATTCTAACGAAAACAATTTGTATTTTTCTTGATGAAAGTTAGATCTTTCGAGATAGGATTATTGATATATATATTTAACAAAAACTAATGTTGGTGGAAGCCAGTATATTGTGTTACACGCTGAGAGCACTGATGGGTCTGTGTTTGAGTGGTAAAAGCTTTGATTGTCATGGCAATATGAATAGGGAGTATTTCTTAAATTGGTTTGATAATTTTCTACTTTAGAATATACACTAGGGTGACAGAATAAAATAGACACCAGGTAAAGCGGTATAAACATGTAAACAGCTAAATACTAAGAACGAATTAAGAACTTTCTCTTGTCATTAGGGTAGGGGTAGATGTATCGGAAGGAATTCGTCATAGTTTAGTATTGTTACAACTATGCTTCGCTTACAAGGTTCGAGGGATATTAGCGAGTTCACCCGGGGTCGCATCGTTGGCCAGAGTGAACGCGGCGCTTCGCAACGTGAAAAGTGTTAAGAGAACCGCGAAAAAGTACAGCTGAGCTTGCGGCAACTTCACAGAAAAGTCACCGCACCGTTCTGCGATACCTCCACAGTGTGGGGATGTATAAAAGGGTGGCAAAGAAAACACCTCTCCTTACGGCGTTTCTAACACGGCGCCGAATAGCTTGGGCAATCGAAATGCGAACGAAAGCCGACGAGTGTCATTTTTTCAGACGAAAGCAGATACTGCCAATTCAGTGATAGTGGTCGTTGGTGGGTATGGAGACTTTCGTCACAGCAACTGGACGACAAATTTTTGCATCAGACGGTGAAATACGGCGGTGTGAACATCATGGTGTGGGGCGCGATATGGTATGGTGGAAGATCGCAATTAGTAATCCGCGACGGAAATATAAATGCGGCAAAATATATCCAAATATTAACAGAAGGACTACTACCGATATTCGACAACGCCATTTTATCTAAAGAAGACGCCACTTTTATGGAGGATGGAGCACTCTGCCACAGAGCAAGAACAACAACCACATGGAAAGAGGAACGGGGGATTCGGATTTTACCATGCTCAGGCCAATCACCAGACATGAATCCGATAGAGAATGAGAAATTTGGCGCATAATCCAGACAAATATGGCGAAACGACCCCGAAAACCCATCAATAAGGAAGAACTCGTGGCAGCTGTTACAGAAGAGTGGTTAAATATTCCAAGAAGACACCATTAATCATTTAATAGATTCTACGCCACGACGACTCGCAGCACTTCACGCAAGTAAAGGTGGATCGACAATATATTAGTCTACTTTAAAAGTTTTAAAATATTTTGTATATATAACGAGAATAGAATCTTTTCTTTAATTTGTAGGTGTCTATTTTATTCTGTCACCCTAGTGTATATATATTTTTAACAAAAACTAATGTTGGTCGAAGATATTGTGTTACACGCTGAGAGCACTGATGGATCTGTGTCTGAGTGGTAGAAGCTTTGATTGCCATGGCAATATGAATAGGGAATATTTCTTAAATTGGTTTGAAAATTTTCTACTTTAGAATATAGACAAGCTTTCTAATATCATAGTACTGTTAAAAATACATATTTTACATTACCATCTACCAAGTCTCATTATGATACTGCTGCATTTAAATTTCAATTATTAGAGTTAGTTTAACAATATAAATCTTCACTTAGATTTGAAGTACAATGTAATTGTATTGTGTCCTCCTTCATATTTATTATTTATTATTTTTAATCTAGCTGAATTGACGTAGACCAATACAAAAACATAGTTTACTAATAATGTTGGCAAATATGAAACCCAAAATGGAGCAATCGCTGAAATTTTGAATAAATGTATTCAATACATTGAACTAATACTTACAAATGGTAGAGCAGAGTTTTGGGTTTTGAAACAATATCTAAACACTAAAATTAATAGTTAATACATTATCGAGTACGTCATGGCTTGTTAGAGGGTAAATTTAATCTCTAATATGGTATTGTTATGACGTTCAGAAAAAAAGAAAACAATTTGTAATGTCCAAATACCTTAAACTCAAAATTTTAAACATAACTAAGCAAATCGACAATATTGTACAAATTGTTTTCTTGTCTGGTGTTAGAGAGAGATATACGAAATGTCTTGGTCAAGACGGTAGATACCCGTTTCAAAACCATCACTTAAAATTTATTATAAACACATGTATTTGTACACTTTCGTTGAAAAGTTAATACCTATGTAAATATCAAATAACCCAGGCGTATTAACAATATTCATGAACATGATTGTATATTTCAAAGTGATGGCGTAATAAGATATAAAAAAAAAGAAGACAAACATTTATTTCTTTATTTTGATGCCTCTCACAAATTTGAAGACAGTACAAACAATCTTAATCCTGTATTAAACATTTTAAAAAAGAGAAAAATAAAATGGTATTTTCTTTGGTTTTACAAAGGACCGCAGGTACCCATGAAAGCTATCCGGATATCTGAAAAAAGAAGACATGATAGAAACAAGATAGGAGTTATTTAGGCAACCTCATATGCTATTCAGCTTTGAGTGTATACGACAAATAACGATAGAGATGAAGTACTTTCTAAATTTTAACAATATTAAGTACAGTTAATATTTATTAATTAAAGCTATGATTGATATAGTTAGTTTCTCATTCAAATAATTTGATAATTGATGAAATTCGATACGAACCTCTTCCACTACAGTCTTTTGCACAGTTTAACTTCCCTTCATTATCGTAAGTGACATTGTCGGTACCACAAACTGGGTTGTATTGGGAGGTAGTAAGACAAGTCCTCAAGCACCTCGCCACGGTGTCTTGCCTACGGACGCGTATAAGTCCCGCATTTGCAAGATCCATCGCTATGACCAACGCTACAACATTGCAGATAAATACATTTAATCATTTCTTTTTCGAACTCATTAATTTATTTACATAAAATTATTTTTTTGACCTTGCTAAGGTCTTTAGATATTCTATTTCGATCATTCGTATCAACTGATGATTATTTTCCCATGCAATTAGGTACTTATTGTTTAAAAACGCTCAGAGGATGAAATACGATATAATTAACATTTTGTCTTAAATTATGTAGTGGATAATAAGTACTGGAGATGTATTTTTTTTTTTATAATAATTTGGAGCAATTTGGATACGCTGAATCTATAAACGTCAAGAAAGCTATTTTAACACGTCTAAAACCGTAGGAATGGGTGGTCTTTCATTATTATTATGTAATAAGACGCCTTTTAGACTATTCTCAGGGTAAAATCTATGACTAAACCTCATTCTTTGAGATTATGCTTAAAGCCAGTGCCTTCTTGTATTAAAGCATCTATGTTAAAAAGCATTGTTGGCTTTATAAAATGTATTCAAGTTTTTATGCGGTCTTTTATATACCTGCATATATTCTCACTCTTGCAAGCATTCTTTGGATAAGTTCTTTAAGTAGTTTTAAATCATTTAGATTAGATTGTGCGAGAGGATGTGGTTTCTAAGAAATTTGTGGCATATAAATTGGATCGTTGCCTAAATCTGAGAAGTCATTTTCATTGTTTTAATCAATTTGTTCTTTGGTACGGCCATATTGATGTTTGTTGAGCATACACGAATGTTTCTAATAGGTAATTTTGGATAATATTTTACTTACAAAAGCCGCATAGTTTTTATTCATATTTGGAATGATTTCATCAGGCACCGTTACATGATTAATATGTCTACGCGATGTTACCAAATTTCATACAAATGTTTTTGCCATTCGATCAACGTATCAGGTTAACATAATATGACGAGCAATAAATTTTTATGACCCTGTTTGTAGTGTTGATACCCTATGTTGACACCAAGATAAGAACGCTGTAAATAAAGCTTTTCTCATGGTATCGGTGAAATCATTCACAAGAAAGACAATGTGACAATACCATGAGAAAAGTTATATTTACAGCGTTCTTATCTTGGTGTTGTTTTCTAGGCATTCTTTTGGATGTGTTTTAAATCCTATGTTGTTATCGAAATATTCTATATAAAACTTTTTAATAAATTTCTGATAATTCTCTTGAAATTTTGAAACATAAAGGCCACAGATATAACAAAAGTTATTGCGAAAGTCCATACATCTACAAATACGCTGCCTTATTTCAAACAACTTTAGAAGAATTCAAAGAATTTTAAATACTGAATGACAGGTGCTAAAAACAATTTAATTTGAGTGATACAAGCATACTTCAGCTTGCATCTTGTGCTTCAATAAGAAGTTATCGTGCTTGGGTTAGTTCATAGATTATATCGGTTAGTGTTATTAACGGGATTGTCGGTATCCTAGAGGTGAAATTAGAATTAAAAATTGAAATTTTGATTTGGATAAATAGAAAAAACTAGAAGTATTTGATTATATACAGGTTGATTCAAATTAAATGCGCACCATTGCTATCTCTGTTATTATTATTTCAAGAAAATAAGTTAACTTAACAAAGGGTTAGTGTTTTTAACGCTGATTAAAAGGAGTGTACGAAAAAATAATTGCGTGACGCATGTCCGGGAAATTTTGATATATTTTTTTAAATCGGACATCCTGTATATTAAAAAAATGATATATATTAAATTATGATATAAAAGTTTTAATATACTATTAGAAGTTATGGCGGATTTTAGTTGTAGGCAAACATACACTCATTCTGTAAAATATTAGCAGGCTTTTTTCAATTTAAACCAAAACAAATACTATACCCTTTCAAATTGTTAAAAATGCACTGGGTTTATATCTTTTGTACGCTTAGTTATTAAAAATAGTTGATTATTTGATTTTGTTGTTCTTTATTATTATTACTTTCAACATGTTTCGTTATCTTTCATTATTCAGAGTTAAATAATATCGCACTATGATGTTTCTCCGTTTGAACAAATGCGATATGTTGGAAGTATACATTGTATGCTTCAAAATTCAAGAAAGACGGGTGAATATTACGCTGAACGCTATCCTTTATAACAGCAGCTAGATCGATGTAGTTTCAAAAACTTTACAAACAGTTTAGACAAGTTATTTAAAAAGAAAAGAACTAAGCAAAATATCATTATCAACGGAGAAGTAAAAATTACAAAAAATTGCGCGAATTTCCCATTAGAGATGCTATTAAGGAACTGGGTTGAAGTTATGTGTCAGTCTATCCTATTTGAGTACCGAACCTCACAAACATTATAACCAGGAAATTCAGGCAGGAGGTTAGCTTTCTGTCAATGGTTCGTTAATTTTTTTGATGAAAATTTGAATGGAACACAGTGACGAAACAAACTTCTCCAATAGAGGTCTATTTAATAAGAAGAATCATCACCATTAGTTACAAGAAAATGTATTGATAGTTCGTCCACAATCTGCACAAGTTCCATTTACTTTTAATGTTTGGTACCGATTAATTGGTACGAGAGTCGTTGGTCCAGTGTTCTACAATGATACATTCACAGGAGACAAATATCCGGAATTTATTCGGAATGTTCTATGGTATCTCTTTGGTAACGACAATTATCTGATGCGTCAAAATTTATATTTCCAGCAGGACGGTGCTTCTGCACACAATTGTCGCCTACTACATATTTCTAACTATCTGGACACCATCTCTGCCGATAAGTGGGTTGGTATAACAAATGGGCCAATTCGACTTTTTTCTTTGGGGACATTTAAAAAATCAGGTGTACAAAGTGAGGTACAACAACGCGATCGAATTGGAAAATAAAGTTAAGAAAGTAAGATGAGAAATACTTCCTTCTTTTTAATTTAGTTGCAACTACACTGTTCTAAGATGTAATATATTAGAATAAACAGTAAACACAAAGACACCCCTCTTACACGGACACCTCCCTTAAACGGACAGTTTCTCATGGTCCCGACCGGCTCTCATATAATTTCCGTTGTATTAATATTCTCAACCGGACAAAAAATAAAATAAAAAGAAACGCCTTATTTTATTTTTATATCGAGAGTATTGCTATTGAATTTTTCAACCGCGCCGCGCGCCAATTTCGCTGGGGCTTCCCCAAGTTGGTCGGGGATTTACCGTTCTTGTTCTTTGGGTGTACGCTTTCGATTGAATCTGCTTTCAATATTAGTCTGATGTCTATGCGGAAAAGACACAGTGGGCGACACATTTATTGTAAAAATGGCTCCAAATAGAAAAATTCTCACGCTTAAACAAAAAATTGAGATTGTTGAAGTTTATAATAAAGATAAGGTAACTGTAAGGAACTTATCCAAGCGTTTTAATATTGGAAAAACACGAGCTGCAGATATAATTAAACATAAAGAAATCCTTCTAAACAAATGAATGTCGAACAGCAATTTGAATGAAAAAAGAAGCTTTTTGACGGGAGATGGTACTAAAATTGACAAATTGTGTTATAACTGGTTTACAGCAGCTCGGCATAAGGGGATTCCTTTAACAGGTATGCATATGATTTTTTTAGATAAGGTTTTCTTGTATTAATGCGTTGATTTTCTTTTCTTATTAAATTCTAAAATAGATAAAAAAGTGAGATTACCAATAGGTTTGTCGTGACAAAAACGCAAAAACTTATTTTTAGGTCCGCTAATACAATGTAAAGCAAGAGAAATGGCCGTTTCTTTGGGACATTCTACATTCAGTGCTTCTTCTGGTTGGCTCAATAAATTTAGAATCCGCCACAATATAAGTTTTAAAGCGCTTTCGGGAGGAGGAGCTTCGGTTAGTGCTGAAGATGTTTCATCGTTTTTAAAAAAATGTCCTTTGATTAAGGGATATTCACCGAGAGACATCTATAATGCCGATGAGACAGGCCTGTATTTTAGGACTCTACCCGACAGAACGCTCACATTAAAGAAGGAAAAATGTGTTGGGGGTAAGTATCTCAAGGAGAGGTTTACAATTTTGCATTGTGCAAATATGACAGGTGAAAAAGAAAAACTCCTAGTCATTGGTTGGGCAGCTAAATCCAGAGCATTTAAAAATATTAATATAAATAACCTGCCTGTAACTTGGAAATACAATAAGAAAGCTTGGATGACAGGACAAATTATGACAGAGCGATTGCAAGACCTAGATTGGAAAATGGCTAAAGAAAAAAGAAACGTTTTGTTATTTTTAGACAATGCGGGATGTCATCCGAAAGACGTTCGCTTAAATAATATAAAAATATTATTTTTACCCCTAATTGTAAATCAGCTTGTCAACCACTTGACCAGGGGATTATAAAGAATTTTAAAACTTATTACCGAAGTCTAATACTCAAACGTCTGCTAGTAAACATTGAAACTGCTGGTACAGCTTTTGAGTTAATAAAGAAAATTACACCACTGGATGCAATTTTTATTTGGCAAAAACCGCTTGGAACCAAGTAACCAAAGAGACAGTTCAAAATTGCTTCCGCAAAGCAGGATTTAATCATGTAAATATGCAAAGTGAAGACCAGTTAACTGAGGCTGATACATCTTACCTAGAAGATGATTTACCTCTTAGTGTACCTTCAGATATCCTCAAAAATAAGAATTTATTGAAATTGACGTATAATGAAAACCTTAATGATTTTGTGAAGGTAGATGAAGATTTGTATGTTGAAGATCCCGATTCAGAACAAGAACTTGCAAATCCAATTGAAATACAAGAACTTTCGGAAGATTCTGATGTCGATGAGGTTCCAGTGCCAACAGGAGCTATCCCAAATTATGGTAAAGCTATTACCCTGACCAAGCAGGTCAAAAGTTTTGTCGAAAATCACGGAGATACAGAGTCTTTGGAGCTTCTTTCTAAATTAGAAATACGATTTCAAGACGCCATTTTAAAGAAAAAGAGAAGACAATATATGAATTGTTGCGTCCTTAAAGCGACTATTCATTTCATTGTTTTGTAATACATACTACATCTATGTATCTATGGACATATATTATACTTTGTATGTATATATCTAAAGGAAATAAACTTTTTTTTCTTAAGTTTAAAGTTTCTTATTTATTTTAAAAACATTTATATACATATACGATTTAAATGTCCCAGTTTCTTTAATATATTCATTTCTCGTTAAAACACGATTTTTGTTGTATCTACTACATATTTCTTTTATGCGGACACCCCTCCTGAACGAACGTCTTCAGTTGGTGCCGTTGGTGTCCGTTCAAGGGAGATTTAACTGTATATATATATATATATATATATATATATATATACAGTTAAATATAATATAAAATAAAATAAATAAATATATATATATATATATATAACAGATATATATATATATATATATATATATATATATATATATCTGTTTGTCAAAAGTTGGTGGAGAGATATCATTTAGAACAAAATGGGAACAATAGCGTATTAAAGCTTTTACATCATAACTTAATATATCTTTCAAAGTTTCTTAAAATATACAAGGCGTTCCGTTTAAAGAAATATAAATATAATTGTTTTTTTTCGTATACTGCATATTAATCAGCATTAAAAACACTATTGCATTGCTAATTTAACTTATTTTCAAAAAATAATAATGCCAAAGATAGCAATGGCGCGCACTTAATTTGAATCATACCCTGTATAGTGTACGTCCCGTGGAAAAATATTGGTCAAGTTTAGAAATGAGTATCAACTTCATCGCTATGTCATAAAAATCGCCGAAGGTATATGGTACATTAATATAGATTTGTGATAATATGTAAATATCTATTAATGTTTCGTGTAAAAGAGAACGGTGTTAAACGCATTCAACAATAACAAAATCAAGTCAAGGTTCTTATAGTATGCGGTTAAAGTTTGGTTTGTCGGCGATAAAGGTATTCATATGTATAACGATTAAATTTTTTTTTAATTATGGGAATAAAGAGTGGAAAGATGTTGTTTTTAAAATCGTGTAACATAAGTTAATAATGTCAAACAAATAGATAATAATTTGATATCCTTTGGATGTACAAATATGCATATGCGGATGCTTTTGACATTTAATCAAAATTCCAGATAATAAATATTATTACTAAATGCAAAAATACTGGTATTTTTTTTTTGGATCTGTATATAAAAAGCTTTAACCTATCGAATTTTAGCTAGAAACCATTTCTTGATTAAGGAACAAAATAAAATAAATACCACTTACCAAATACCACGGTAACCAATCCCAACCTCATCTTTACACTGTGACTTGTTTATTCTCCAAAGATTCGATGCTCTTCTTTACGCCAGTTTATTAAGTGGTATCGCTTATATAGTCCTTTTGTTTACCGCACCTCCTTAAATCTTCAATGCGCAAGAGCCTGGTGTGCGGTCTGTCCCTGTCGGTGGACAGGATATAGGTTCCCGCAAGATAATTTGGTGGATTTAGACTGGTTCATTTCCTTTTTCTTTTACCTCGTTTATTAAGTTAAAATTAAAATTGTATTTGAGAGAATTTAGAAATATATTTTAATTTACTTTTTCATATACAAGAGGAGTAGAAAAAACACGATTTACCGGTGTGAAAATAGTAGAATATACAAGGTGTCTATGAAATTAAATAGAAAAGTACGAAAAATTAAAGGATCTAACTTTATTAAACTTACATCCAAAATATTTTGTTAAAATTCTTTGACAGATGTGAGAAAAAATTTATCAAGATATTTATAAAGCATTTGTCGCGCCACTGCACTTTTAGAAGCGCACGTTACAACTGTAGCCGGTAGTGTAAAGAGTAGAATTAGTGATTCAGTCTGTTTCTAGCGTTATGTGTGGATATATTCCGGGTGCACTAGGGTGACGGCATAAAATAGACACCAGGTAAAGCGGTATAAATATGTAAACAGCTAAATTCTAAGAACGAATTAAGAACTTTCTCTTGTCATTAGAGTAGGGGTAGATGTATCGGAAGGAATTCGTCATAGTTTAGTATCGTTACAACTATGCCTCGCTTACAAGGTTCGACTGATATTAGCGGCTTCACCCGGGGTGTCGCATAGTTGGCCAGAGTGAACGCGGCGCTTCGCAACGTGAAATTAGTTAATTTTTAAATACTCCGTTGTCCACAGTTAACCGTGTGATTATACAATTTAAACGCAAGGAAACAACAACAGTGGAGCCGAGACCAGGTCGTGCCGGACCTTCTGATAGAAGTAAAAGGGTACTTGTGCGCGAAGTGTTAAGAGAACCGCGAAAAAGTACAACCGAGCTTGCGGCAACTTCACAGAAAAGTCAGCGCACCGTTCTGCGATACCTCCACAGTGTGGGATGTATAAAAGGGTGGCAAAGAAAAGACCTCACCTTACGGCGTTTAAAAGAGTTTTGGCGGTCTGTCATTTTTTCAGACGAAAGCAGATACTGCCAATTCAGTGATAGTGGTCGTATGTGGGCATGGAGACGTCCGTCACAGCAACTGGACGACAAAGTTTTGCATCAGACGGTGGAATACGGTGGTGTGAACATCATGGTGTGGGGCGCGATATGGTATGGTGGAAGGTCGCAATTAGTAATCTGCGACGGAAATATAAATGCGGCAAAATATATCCAAATATTAACAGAAGGACTACTACCGATATTCGACAACACCATTTTATCTAAAGAAGACGCCACTTTCAAAGGAGGATGGAACACCCTGCCACAGAGCAAGAACAACAACTACATGGAAAGAGGAACAGGGGATTCGGAGTTTACCATGGCCAGGCCAATCACCAGACATGAATCCGATAAAGAATGTTTGGCACATAATCCAGACAAATATGGCGAAACGACCCCGAAAACCCAGCAATAAGGAAGAACTCGTGGCGGCTGTTACTGAAGAGTAGTTAAATATTCCAGAAGACACCATTAATCATTTAATAGATTCTATGCCATGACGACTCGCAACACTTCACGCAAGTAAAGGTGGATCGACAATATATTAGTCTACTTTAAAAATTTTAAAATATTTTGTATATATAACGAGAATAGAATCTTGAAGTGGAAGTACTCTTTGAACTTGTCATACGTATAGACAGAGTTTTCCACCGTCGAACCCCATCTTATGTGCGCATACTGGATGTAGTGTTTAGGTTAAGGGAAACAGACAGATTGTTACTAGCTTACAAAGGTTCCGGACGTGAAAGGCCCCGTGATTTTAGGCGTCAAAACGAGCTGTTGAACCTACCTGACCGAAATCCAGGTGTAAGTACACGAGATGCAGCAAGACAAATGGGGTTGTCTCTCGGTACCGTACACCGCATATTTAGACGTAATCGCACCCTTATCATACTCGCCGTGTACATGAACTGACTGAAAATGATCGCCCCTTGCGTATTTATATTCTGCATCTGGTTTCGTCAACATGTTGCAGTAGATGTTAACTTCTACGTTAAAGTATTATTTACCGACGAATGCAGTTTCACGAGAAATTGTATTTAATTACAAGGCAAAATTTAATAATTAAGGTACACATGTAAAACGAGTTACTTACAAGTAAATATAAAAGCAAGAAACGAAAAGAAAAAGAAGTAGATCAAGCTACTGTGAACCTATAACTAACAAACACCCAAATTGTTTTAATTTAACTTAAAAAAACTTCAGCAGTGCTTAAAAGAAGAATGGAAAAGGGATTCTGCTCTGCATAATGTATCTGCGGTTTGCATATTGCCAAAAGTGATGGTAAGCAGCAGATATGCATATCTAACTCACCATACTCCATAGAGTTGAAACTGCTGCGCATTCTATGTATTCACCTTGGGTGCAATCTGGAATTTAAGAATTTAAGGACTACGAAAGCCACTCTTCCAATAAAAGAGAATAGAAACGAGCGTATCCAAAGACTGAATTAGGGATAAAAGTTGATTTCGTAAAGCAGTGATATGATTCCACTAACACCGGAAATACCTAGAACACTTTTCCGAAAATCTTCTTTGGCTGCTGATATAACGCAAGTTAATGAAAGATTAATTCATCAACTTGGAGTCATATTGGACGTAATTAAAAGCAACTCTTCAATTGTCTCGAACAAAGTTCAGTTGTATACAACGGATACTGCTAAGTTAGCAAATACAACTGTAGCCGTGGTATTATATGCCGTCAAAAGTCCATACGATCATAACTCACGGAGTCGAAACAGCAATGCCGACTGGGTTACTGTCAGAAGAAGCTCAAGCAGATATAAAGACTACAAATACTATAGACTTCACTTCACAAGAAAATCTCTCGTACAGCTACAAACGAGGATGTATTTCATAAGATGCTCGAGTTGTCAGATCCCTATATTAGACTCATGAACCCTGAGCCTAAGAAGAAACCTCTTCCCATCAGTGGAGAAGCCTTTGAAGATATAACTATTATTATAAGTAATACATTATGTATTAATGTAAGAATAACTCCAACTTTATAATATTAGTCTCCAATATTTTCCGCTTTTCGAGCATTGTGCTCAGTCTAGAGGTATATCTTCATGCTGAAGGTGAGTATTTCGAGCATTTCCTTTGAGCATTTACCGGTCTCACTTGTTTATACACTGGTTCCTTTCAGAACCAACAAGTTTTCAATAAGAGAAAGAAAAATATTAACACTGGAACTGTAACAAACACATCTTTATTTTACATCTAAATTCTATCTTTATTGGAATGAAATGATTTACGATCTTAGTTTTGCACAATTCACTTACGTTATTGAAAGAAACTGAACCTATGTATAAATAATTAAATCTAGAATGGAAACGTAATATATCTAGCTACAAATAAAAAGTATAATTTATTTAAGTTCATGATCACAATAAATTCACGCAGTCCTTAAATTAAAAAACGAAAAATAACTATTATAAATAGCGATGTCCTTCTCGTCAGTCTCATAATCTACCAAATTCTCGTAGTATCCTCCAGATCATGTACTGCAGACACCATTAAACCTCACTTGTACATCTGAAAGTAAGAAAATAATACGTGTCAATTGTGTATTAAATAGAAATATAGAGATTGAATTATATCGCACAAAATATAGGAAAAAGGGAAGAGCACGTTTCCGTCTTCTTTCTTTTTTTCTATATTTTTATATGAACTCACACCGAGTTAACAACGTTTCTTTACATCACGCATTTTAGTTGTTTAGATTGAACTTGGATGGTACCATCGGGTATAACAATTTAAACCGAATCATCAAGAGAAAGATCAAAGGAGCTGATATTAAAAAAAATTGCACTGAAATCGAGACATTACAATCTAAACACCACAATTTTAACGTACATCGAAAAGTTAAAGAAATTACTCGGATATACAGACTTAGGCACCTAATCAGACTGACCAACAAGGAACTATTAAAAAAAGTTCAAAAGATTCGCACACACGGTTACGTTAATAACGTCCATTATCGTATTCAAGGGAAAATATTAATGAGGTGGGGAACAAGCTTTGGTGTGTAGAAGCTACTTCCTTTGGTTGAAGTTCCTGGTATTTTTGTTGATAAAAGAAGGGCAGCAAGTTGTTTGCTGAAGAATGTTTTAGGCACGAGTGAGAGAGATGAAAAGCATCAGCGGTGTTCTTAAAAATTTTTTAAGTCTCGAGTAAACTGAAGAACAGTCACTAGAAAAATATAACTAATTAGAAGAGGATATTGAACAATAAGTAGTCAATGATTTCAAGGTAAAATTTCTGATTTTACCTTGCATTTTTCGTCTTTCCTCTGATTTAAAGTTTTAGTTTCAAAATATAACAAATCATACCTATTCGAACAAAATGATATACAAAGGTTGTCTTTTAAGTTTTGCGTACTGGGACAAAGAGGACACCACTAACCAAATGTCAGTACTAAAAATTCACCTCCATCTTTAGTTAATCTAAATCCAAAGTACCAGTGCGGACGAATTGTCAAAATTAGTTGAACAATGGAATTGAACCGAGAACATTTTAGCAAAATAATTTTTTATGATTTTCAAAGATAATTATCTTAACAAGAATCCTTTGCTGAGGTGTTTTTGTTTTCGGCAGTAAATCAGTAGATAGTTTTTGGTTGGTATGGGGAACTCAAACGTAGACGGTCTAGACATAGCGACGATCCAAGAGCAGGTACATCACCCAGGAAAACACTGTGCACAAGATCATCAACGTAGATTGACATGTGACGTATTGCGAGATTGAGGCATCATTTAGGGATTTCAAAAAGTTCTAGACAGCTTCAACGTTGGAAACTCTAAAAGAAACGTCTAAAAACATTATCAGTAGTAATGAGTCGTGGATTTATTCATACGAGCCAGAAAATAAATGCCAGTCGTCGGTTTGGGTGTCCCAAGATAAAGAATCGCTGACAAAAGTCATTCGTTCTTGAAGTGTCCCCAAAAAGATGGTCGCAACATTTGTCTCGAAAACAGGTCATGCACCAATAATTCCTCTGCAAGATCAAAGATCTGTTACTGCCAATTGGTGTACAATCATTTGTTTGCCGCAAGTCATCGCTGAGCTACGAAAAACCAACCCCGAACGACGAATCATCTTCCACCAAGCACGCAAGGCAATTGGGTTGTTAACAAGACTATGTAACTTTGCCCACATCACGCAAGACAATTAAATGTTTAATGTAACAAAACGTCGAATTGCTAGACAATTCTCCGTACAGTCCGAACCTAAGTCCTAACGATTACTTTACCTTTTCGAAAATTAAGAACGGGCTGCGTGTCCAGTCATTAAAAGGAGCAATCGATGTCCTTAAAAATGCAATTTTGATCGAGTAAAATAACTGCTTCCAGAGTTATTCGAGCGCATGCAAAAGTGCGTTAATCTTCGTGGAAAATACTTCGAAAAACCTTAAAGTCTTTAAAACCTATCTATTACTTTATTCCAGGTATATATGCTAAACTTAAAAGTCAACCCTCGTATGTCCATAAAGATTTATCAAATCGGCACAAATATATTGCCATGGTTCATAAAATTTGTAACTAAAGGGATCATCGTAAAATAACACTACAAAAGATCTGTCAAATAAATTTCGCAATTAAGCATTTTCTGTAACAAGTTGCGCTTTAAAAAAACTCCAAACATGATGTCAAATGTGCAAACCTAGTATGAAACATTGCAGAAAAATGGGACCGGATCCACTTCCTAATTAAATTTTAGTTTTGGAGTTTTGACATAACTTTCTCTAATTTATACCATCAAAATGTTGAAAAGTACACCTAATTTATGATTTAAAGTTTCTAGACGAATAAAGTACAATATAATTCATGTTTTAAAATAGATTACTAACCTCCAGCACCACATTTTCTTGCACATTTCAGTTTCCCTTCGTTGCTGTAGGTAACACCGTTTGTCCCGCAAACCGGATTAAATTCCGATGTAGCTGGGCAAGCTTTCATGCAAGTTCTAAGGTTATCCGGGTTTGGTATCGTGTCAGGGGTAGGTGTAGGTCTTTGTGTTGGGATTGAGGACGGAGACGAAGTCGCTTCGACGTCCCAAACCCAACCTTGTGGCGCTGGTGCGGCTTTGGTTGGATCGCATATCGCAGCAAGAACTAGAACTACGTAGAGAAAGAAAGTAGTGACATTAATAATAAACAATAACATTATTTAAGGTGTACACTAATAGGTTCACAGAATTAATTAATAAAAAAAAATGTAAGCACGAGGACATTGGACCTAGATTCCCATATTTGGCGGGTGACCTGTTTGCATACGCTTTGCATAAAATAAAAATATCAATAAACCAGTTTTAATCGTTCCAAGAGCAAGGACTAGAAGTCGTTGACCAGATCGTTCGGAGAATGTGTCGAAAAAATGCACTGAAATGAGTATTTCCATTCATATCTTGATTTTTTTGCAATTAGATTACATTAGATGCGATACGTATCATGTAGTATATGTTCGTGGAAGAGATATGACGTCAGAGCGTATATGGTAAACAACGTTGGGTTAATTATTTTGGCCTAATTGGAATTTGAGTGAAATTCTTCCACAAAATAAATCCCCGATAGAGATTGTATATAAAAATATTTTTTTTGTGTATCGTTATTATAAATTTGTTTATGTTTTCATGTTTTTGGTAGGTTTCGTATTAACTTATTATATTTTGTATTCTGATTTCAAGTATTTCATCTTACACAAGGTAGAAATAAATAAAAATGTTAGAAGTAATATCCATATTAAAACTAATATTAAGATGAATATCAATACTAAACCACCGTTGGCATTAGTAAGATAAAATTACAATTTCCTTGAAATTACCCAACGTAATTAAATTACTGAAAAAATATCGGTCTTGGAGGGACTCGAACCCAGCATCTTTATGTCTCCGACATAATGTGCTTGCACCACAAGACCATTGAGTTCAAGTCGCCTTAAATCCCTCTAGATGTCACTTGTCAATTGTAATTTTATCATTACTAATGCCAACGGTAGTTTGGTATTGATATTCATGTTAATATTAGTTTTAATATGGAAACTGTTACGCACTTGCCGTATTAATAATATAGTGCCCCTGAGATATTACAATATATCTTCTGGCATAGTGACAGGGTCTAAGGCGACTTGCACTCAATGGTCTTGTGGTGCAAGGGATAGCACATTATGCCGGAGACATAAAGATGTTGGGTTCGAGTCCCCTCCGAGACCGATATTTTCTCGGAATTTAATTACGTTGGCAGGAAGTTGTAATTTTATCGAAAATGTTAGAAATCACAAATAAGCAAAATAAAATAAATATAACCAGTACTTCATACAATTAATGTTAGACGAAATTCGATGAAATGCAAAAAAAACAAAGAAATAAAGAAAATCCTGAAGGAAAATGAAAAGGAAAATAGAAAATTAAAGGAGAAATGAAGATTCTAGAAGATACACTTGTAAAAATGGAAAGAGAAAAAATAAGGAACAACATTACAATCAACGACGAAGAAAAGCAAAATAAAGAAAGAAGCACAGATGAATTAAAAAAAAAATCCTGGTGCTTTTGAAGCTGAATTGTTACAAAGTGCCTCTAGGAATTTGGTTTTGAGGACGAATAAATGTCTGGAGAACGGTGACAATTTTAAGTGTAAGTGTTTATTTATTTAATTTCATTTGCATGTAAAATAAATACCAACCACAGACAATTAGTATAATTTTATTATTAAAACGTCTTTTTCGTTTAATTGCTCAATCTACAGGATGCCTTATTAAAGAAAACCTAAGTTATACATTTTCCCTGAAAAATAGTACGCCATGAAATATGATGTCATTTTATAGAAGAAGTTATCAACCACCCTGTATCGGGAAGTTTAAATTTTACGCGAAAGCTTAACTTTGACAATTGTACCAAATTGAGATTAACTAATTGCCCAAGGATAAACACAATTTTAGCGAAAGAGGTTGGAAAAAGAAATAGACTAAACGTAAGTCTAATCTTACATAGAGAGAAAAAGAAATAAAGAATGCAAGTATAGTAATCTATTGGCAAAGCAACTAGGCATGTAAAACAATAAAAAAGAGAGCGTACTGATAAAACAAAACACAAAAACAATAACTATTGTAGCAATTTATCTGTGGAGATACCTTTAAATTAAGCCTAAATAAGTTACAAAGGCATCATAATGAAATTCTAAAAAATCCTGTATTCACTAGATATATAAACACCAACGATAAAAAGTCAAGATTAAAAAGACCTATGTACAGCTACGTTAAGAATATTAAACGTCTCCAGAAGTAACATAGTTTGCTTAAACATTAAAAGTACAAACATAATAAGAACCCACGTATAAAAAAAACATTAAACTATTCAATTGAAATCTCATTTCTCTCTTATTATTAAAAATCCTATATAAATATATAAAAAAGAAATTTGTTATGCACTTCTTTCACAATGCATTTTTGGGAGTTGACAATTCTGATTGATGAAGATCTTGATTCATGGGAAAATACGTTGGTATGTTATATGGCGTTAAATCTAAAAGCTGTTTTATAATATTAAAAAGATCTTCTCAAAACTGATAATAAATAAAGACACCCACAGCTACAGAACCGGAAGCAAAATCATATTTACGAACGTTAATAAAAATTACATACCGGATGACGTAAAACAGTTTGGGCACAATATAGTATGAAAGTACAAAGCCAATACACAGTCAAATAAGTGACAATTTAAGTCCTCGATATCCTTAGACAGGGACGGATCTTCTATATATTTCGTTTCTATAATAATAGTTTTAGAAAAAAAATTTCCATTCAAAACGCTAACAATAATTTTTCGAACAACAATCTAATTTCTACGTCAACGATAAATTATTGAAATAAGTACAATTTCTTAGAAATTATATTACACGTGTAAACAATTACAAGTAATTAACGTCACTCATTATCTACCAAGTGCGAATAACAAAGTAAAATGAAATCACTTACCTATCACTGTCACGATGCAAAAGATCTTCATTTCGCAGTTATAGGCTCTCTAGGCAGTTTGACAAAAATTCCCTACGCCTTCTGCGTGCACCTCGATGTCTTCGACGTGTATTTCGTATTCGTATTCTTGTACAACCGGTTATATAGATTTTTATCAGCTCATCATGTCTGGTTTTACCCAGTAACGCAGTTAACAACATATATGTGCAAGTCTGTGTACACAGAACAACAATTCGACGACTAGGTCGATTAGTGGAATATTGGAAGTTGTCGCGTGGTTCGTGGAAATGAAGGTTTTTTTTTTTTTTGTTTTTGATAGAGTAAGCGGTTCTGCTCGAAGAAATTCACTCTAATGCGTCAAAATATGATTTATGCTTATTAGAATAAACTGTAACTTTAACAGGTTAATTGCTGAACGTAATTGTTTTCTTCTGTTTTTTATTTGTAATGTTTAGAGTCATTATTGCTTGATTTATCACTATTTAACATCTTGATGAGGATTTCTGTATCTGGAATGCCTTTTTCGTTTTATTTATGTTTCGGTATTTTTGCTTTTTAATGAAATGTGTCATGGGAATCTTTGTACTATGCATTTCTTCTTAATACAAGATGTTCAACTATAATAAATTGAAACGTATTTGTAATATTTTTGAGAAAAGATAGTTAAAGAGGTTACTTTAGTAATATGAAAAGTAATATTAAAAGAATGTCTTCCGATTTCTGGAAATTTATGCATTCTATAAGAAAAACAACTGGAATTCCCTGCAGATTTACAATATTCTACCGAAATTTTGAAAAACTACTACTTTCTTTCTTTTCCTGCCTGCTACGATACCCATCTGTTATTTGGTTTGCCCTACCCCTTCTATATTTGTAGATCATCCTCTGTTTCTATTAGGACTATTAAATAGTCAGCATATAAGATATAGTTTAGGGTGGTGTTCTGGCCTAAACGTATTCCTTTAGAGCGTTACTTTTTCCATACCTTTATAATAGCATCAATATATATATGTTAAATAGCGTTGGTGACACACACCAGCACCACTACTTATTCTGAAAATAGAGTAGGCAATAGTTTCTCTTGTTCTCTAACATTTACAACAGATGTTGAAGTATTCGAAGTTACGTCTACTTTTTCTAACAAATTTACATCAAGCTATGATATAATACCAATTTTCCTGATTAAAAAGTACATATGTTTGTCCACCGCTGTTTCGATAACTAGGGTCTCAAACAGCTCCATGAAGAGATTGGCTACCACACGATTTAGTGGTCTCCCCATCGCTACTCCGTCCGTTTGTTCATAAAAGCTGCCATCCCATACAAAGGAACTAATCGTGAGGCAGTGTTTAAAAAGCTGCTTTATATCCGGTGGGAATTAATCGGCAATATACCGCAGTATATCTCTTAGCGGTACTTTTGTAGACTCACTAGGATATCACTTGGGTTGAATTGTATCTTTCGGAGTTTTTCCACGAAATGCACTGAATCCCGAATATAACTTGGTTTTTCGCCTATGTGGGGTTGCAGTAGTGTAGTTAGATGTTTTGCTAACAGGTACGTCGGTGCGCTTATAGCGCTCACTATCGGTCTAAGTGGTGCTTGTAAATTTTGGCTGCGCCATATAACCTCGACCGTAGCGCTTCCGTTACTGTGACTTCACGTCATCCGGAAGTGATGATACTTTAACTAATCTTTAAAATAGATTGTCCATATCTTTTGGAAAGCATCGCGTTCCATGTTGCCCGTTTATATTACGGGAGTGAGACCACCTTTATACTACTGCAAGCCAAGACAAATTAGGAAACACTATTTGTGGTATTTCCAAAGTTTAAATCCGGATATTAATTATAATTGTATTTGTTGTACTTTCATATCTAGTAAGTAATATCTGTTATTCTATTTGCATTGTTGTTGGACATAAATACACAGTATGATTATTATTGCTATTATTATTAAAAGCAACAGTAAGCTTCTTTACCAACCGACGTCGCACTCGCGGGGTGTATAATTCATCACCCTTTACTGTGTGCCTCAATAACAAAGAAAAGTTAAGACAACATTTAAACCATTTTACGTGATTTAAATGATGGCGTAAACGGTTTTTCTAATGCAAATATTTATTTAGATTATTGTTTTAGAATTTTTATATATTACGAAAATATATAGAATTTTCCTATATATATATCATATGCAGCGAAATATTCTTATTTGTGTGAAAAATTTACAACTGATATTCTACGTCTACAGTAATGAAGAAAACACATACTTGTTATTATTGCTTATTATACTATATTTGCATTAAATGCAAACGAATGCCAGTATTCCCTACAGCATCGAGCATCTCCTATTCTTTATGTGCAACAGGTGTAAGAGCGATATTTGCAGCAAGGAATGTTATATTGAAATTCGAAACATTGGCAATATTGATTCTTATGACAACAATTACTGCCAAGCAAGACAATTGTCGATAACAAATTCTAAACTGCAGTCTATAACTTCTCATTATACTATATGTGTATGAGGCATGTGGAAAATCCACTGCTTGGACGAGAATTTACAAAATACATAGTATTATCAACAAAATAATAGAGTGATAACATCGGAAGACTTAACTTGGGTTAAATTTGAATAATATAACGATCATGTAATCTATGCGTGATTATGCGGATAAGGTTTTAATACGAAATCTTGTAATACCATGGATGTATCGATCGTAGTAAAGAACGATGGAACTATAGATTAGCGTTTCAAATACCTGTGTATATATTTATATATAAATTTGCTTAAGCATTTCAATAATCTGTCTTCGCGATTATGAATACAGAACGTGAACGATATTAGATTGAATACGTTTAAAAATATATAGAGAAAATGTTCTTATCGCAACTTGTCTTAGGTGATAATAAACTTAATAATTTAATGTATGAGTGAATGTTCTAAAAGATTTCAAGGATATTTCCAATTTAGCTGTAGTAGAAACATGTATATATATATATATATATACGTATATATACAGGGTGGTGCAGGGAAACGGGATATTTTGAACGTTACAGTTGTCAGCACTGTAGAGCCGGCAGTTGTTCGTAACGTCGCACAATTGTTGTGAACGCATTGCCATTTACTAATCATGTATCGTTGGACTGGTGCGAAACGTGCAGTAGCTGTGAGAGCGGTTTATAAAAATAGTGATAGTACGACTGCCGCGCAGAGAATATTCCGACAGCATTACCAGCTTGGACGTCATGGACGTGTCCCATCTGCGCATGCGATTACAACGTGGGGGCGTAATTTTGAAGAAACAGGATCTGTCTTGAAACAGAAAGCTCCAGGTGGCATTCGAACGGTACGTACCCCAGAGAACATTGAGGCTGTTAGAGCTGCAATCGAGAGAAGTCCTCGCCGCTCCGTTCGACAGCATACATTTACGCTTACAAAGCTTACAAAGAATACTGCACGAATTATATTTCCATCCCTATAAGTCGCAGATTGTGCAACAATTACATGAACGAGACCCAGCGTCACGTATGGAGTTTAGTAGGCAGATATTGGCTAAAATTAACGATGACGCGAATTTCGTTGGTAACATATGGATATCAGACGAAGCCCATTTCCACCTGAACGGTTTCGTAAACAACCAGAATTTTCGCTATTGAGCCTAGGACAATCCTTGTGAGTTACACCAGCGACCACTACATAGCGACAAGGTCACAATATGGTGTGCTGTATCATGTCATGGTGTTATCGGTCCTTATTTTTTTGCACGTGAGGATGGTAGCGCAGCGACAGTAACATCCGCTCGATATGTTGAAATGCTTCAAACATTCTTTACACCGAGACTGTACGAGCTTAATCTTAACATGGAAAACATGTGGTTTCAGCAGGACGGAGCCACGTCACACACTGCTCGACATTCGATGGCGGCAGTTCGTCCATTGTTTGGAAGACGCATTATTTCACGTAACGGTGACATTGAATGGCCTGCGAGATCCCCTGATCTTAGTGTATGCGACTTCTTCCTGTGGGGGTATCTTAACGGCAAGGTGTACAGTACACGACCTGCAACAATCCATGAACTGAAGGAGAACATTCAACAAGAAATCACTGCCTTTCCCCAAGATTTGCTACACCGCGCATTCCAGAGTTTTCATAACAGGCTGTTAGAGTGTGAACGCCGAATGGGAGGACATCTTTCCGATGTCATCTTTAAAAAGTAAAGAGACACTTTTGGATATTTTGATTGTAAAAACATAAATGGCATGCTGCATACATGCACTTTCGTTAATAAATTACTAGTTTTATGAATTTATTCGTGGAAATGACGATATTTCAAAATTTCCCGTTCCCCTGCGCCACCCTGTATAACCTCGAAGTAGCCTTTGAAATTAGAGCTATGTCTTAACTGGTTACTGGCACTCTTAATATGAGTTTTGTAAGCTGTATTATTGAAAGTGGTCACCACCTTGTTCGAGACACCTCTTACATCTTCTATTAGAGGAAAAAATGTTTTGTAGGTTCATATTACCAATCTTGTTAATTCTTCCAGCAATTCTGATTTGAAGGTCTGCAAGATCAGGTTTCTATACCCGATAAATTGACTTCTTTAAGAAAGACCATAAAAATAAATCACAGGGAGTAACATCACAAGATCTTGGTAGAAATTCATATTTGGTGTTTAAACTTATCAATCGATTTTGAAAAAGATGTTGTAGCATATTCATTGTTACGTCTGCTGTGTGTGCTCTAGCTTCGTCTTGTTGAAAGTAACCCTGTGTTACTTTTTCTTCATTAAGCTGTTCAATAAATGCCGTAATAATTTCTTCTCGATACTTTTCTATTCTTAAGGTACCGTTCAAAAAATAGGGAAAACAATTCTCCTTCGATTAATCAACGTAAGAACCATGTGGTTTCTCATTAGTCCACATCCGCATGCTTTATGAGTTAGCATATTCATTCAGATAAAACCATGATTTGCCAGAAGACCAAAACCACTGACTAAACGTTGTACTTCTAGGATAGTCAATCTTTTTGATATCTTGATAACAGGTCATGCAATATGGAAAGAAATCTAAGTCCTTTTTCAAAATTGTATGACAGGTACCAGTTAATACACCCGCTCGTTGTGGTAATACTAGTATGGAAATTCTTGTTGTATCATTTATTATTTCACTCACATTGTCAACTCGTTGTCGACCACTGCCTCCTTCCTGTTTCATACATTCTACTTTCCTGAAGACCTTGCCGAAAAACTATCGTAATCAAAGACGTAGTTGGGAAACTTATTTCTAAATTCTTCTAAAGAACCTTAAAGAGAATACCACCATTGTTTATCAATTTTACGTCCCTTTCGAGAATAAGATTCAATCATGAATGATTTGTGTTGTATAGTAAAAGCCATTTTAAATAAATTCTTAATTACAACACAATTTTAATGAGTTCCTATCAACTATGCATTTGAATGAATATTCTTCCAAATTGACAACTAGTGCAACTGAAAATAGTTTTTATTGCAATGGACAACTAGAAACAAAATTTATTTGAAAACTTTATGTATATGTACTTTTACTAGCTATGTCATTAATATATTTGACCTACCTTTCTAGTTGAATTCATGCTTGGTGTTCTGGTCAAAACCTCGAGTGTTCAAATCCCATTTCCCAACGTTGATTTTTATTTAACAAAGAGTACGAATTTTATTTGTAAAATAGTATTGAGGAATTTCAGTTTGAACCCGCAAATCTAAATTCCTTAAAGAAAATAAATATCGCAGAAGTCTATGACAGATCGACTTGATTTCGATATAATAATAATTTAATAATCGAAAAGCTATCTTGAAATCTAAGCTGTATAAGCTTAAATAATACCTCAACAATTGCTGCCTTAAGAATAGTAATAGTCAAAACCCAATAGCTAAAATGGAATATACATTTACGTCAATACCTTGCATTGTTGTCAAGTAGTAGACATGTAAATAAATATTGGGTAATTTCAAAAGTGTGCACGTAGCATTTAAATTTACTTATCTTCCGCGTTTTGTTGTGTACAGGGTCAGTAAACACGCTAATGGTATTTACATATCGTCGTAGGTACACCCGTACGCATATGATTTGCTTTAATACGTTATTTGCACAAAAACTACAGGCGTAGCTTTACACACTGGGACGTTATTGGCAATTAATTTTTGTTTAACGACATGATTTCGGTGTGTATAACTTCGTTTATGCCACAAATTTGATTTTTAAGATATTTCTTTATTTGGGTTAAGACATTTTTAATCGTTCTTTGTGTGAACAGAAGCTGCTTCGTGTTTCGTTTAGTACCTCCTAAAAATATATTTTGGTTGTATTGCAACATTCATGAGAATCTTTTAAAGAAAAACTTATATAATCTATCTATTAATTAATTCTAACGATGCCAACGCTTTTATGAGATTAATTATTGCATTTTTGCGGTTGAGGTTAGTTCTTCTAGAAGTTTAGGAGCCAATCTCTGAATAGTTTTTAAACTTATAAAACCTTTACTGTGGTTTTGTGTCCGGTCTTGAAATGTATTACAAGCAACACACTCTTCAGATACGGTTTGTTGAAGCGGATAAATCTGGGTCCCGTTGTAAAATTCTCCTAAACTCATAGCTCAAATTTGTTAGAAATAATTAACATGAGAAAGAGATAATGTTTAATGAATGCTGGTAGCTACAATGTGCTTAAAATAGCATTATATATAAAAAAATAAAAACAAGAAATGAAGTATTTTTGATAAACATACAAAAATTTTCTTGGCTGTTAACACAAAACATTATAGCATATTCTTTATAAGTATATATGTGTGTGTTGTGGCGTATATATAACACACGGGCTGAAAAGTTCCGGGCCTAACATAGATGACGCTAGTTTTATTGCAGTCACCTTTCTCTCAGTTAGTACTAACCTTCAAAAGACAGCTGTTAAAATTTCATGATATTCTATTCATTAGCTTGTGAGTTATTGTGCTAAGAGTCACACTACTTTTGTTATTTTCAAAACAATGGATCAAAAACAATTTCGTGTTTTAATTTTACACTGCTGCCTGATGGGAAAAAATACCGTTCAGGCGAAGCAATGGCTTGAAAAGTGTTATGGGGACTCCGCTCCATCAGAAACAACAATAGAACGTTGGTTTGCTGACTTCAAACGTGGTCGTAGAGACATCGATGATGCAAAACGCAGTGGACGTCCAAATGAGGCGGTAACACCAGAAAACATCAAAAAAATCCACAAAATCGTTTTGAATGATCGAAAAGTGAAGTTGCGTGAGTTAGCTGACATCGTAAAGATATCAAAAGAACGTATTGGCTTTATTATTTCATGAGCATTTGACTATGAGAAAGCACTGTTCAAAGTGGGTGCCGCGTTTGCTCACTGTTGACCAAAAACAAGAACGTGTTGATGATTCTGAGCAGTGTTTGGCCATGTTTAAACGTCACAAACCAGAATTTTTGCGTCGATATGTGACAATGGATGAAACATGGATCCATCACTTCACTCCGGAATCAAAACGATCGTCATCTGAGTGTACAGCAACTGGTGAACCTCCTCCAAAGCGCCCGAAAGCACAACAATCGGCTGGAAAGTTTATGGCCTCGGTATTTTGGGATGTGCGCGGTGTAATATTCATCGACTATCTTGAGAAAGGAAATATCATCAACAGTGAATATTATATAGCGTTATAGGAGTATTTGAAGGCTGAAATTGCAAAGAAACGACCGCATATGGCAAAGAAAAAATGTTTCATCAAGACAACGCACCGTGTCACAAGTCAATCAAAACAATGGCAAAACTACATGAATTGAACTTCGAATTGCTCCCACATCCACCGTATTCGCCAGATTTGACTCCCAGGCTGTTCGCAGACCTCAAAAAAATGCTCGCCGGTAAGAAATCTCGCACGAATGAATAGGTTATCGCTGAAACTGAGGCCTATTTTGAGGCAAAAGATAAATCGTTCTACAAAAGTGGTATTGAAATGTTAGAGCGGCGCTGGAATGATTGCGTTGTTCTTGATGGAGATTACGTTGATGAATAAAGCTAATTTTGAAGCAAAAAAAACCGTGTTTTCTTTGTTAGGCCCGGAAATTTTCAGCCCATGTGTTATATATATGTATATAGCATGTATATAGCATTCTTCCATTTGATGCGTCATCTTGTATAGGAAAATCTTTTGAAGTGTCGATAAACCTCCACTTGCTTCAATGGTAGATTCCAACAGATAATGGTTTTGAGTCATTCATCTTGTATGTGACAGCATCAATATTTGTACTAATTCCTTTAATAAAGCTTACGTTTGTATTTTTTAGAAACTCTATATTCTGGATTTTTGGCCACGTATAGGAAGAAGACATTCAAAACACCAACATCAACAAGATGTTCATAATAACTGAAAAAAACTAACGTCTTGTTTGTCCTCTACCTGCGTCATTGCTGACTATTTCATCCACATTATCTACGTTTCCTTTAGTAAAAGTCGACCACCTCAGAATTCTCTCTTAGTATTATTTTCAATTATCGATTTATCGTGGTGCTTAAAGCTGAATAATAAGTCCGCCACATTCTTCTTAGACACATAACTGAGTAGACTCAGATCGTTGTTAAATCGGTATTTTATTTTAACGTAATACACCAACAATTCCTGAATGAGTTTTTGATTGATGGCAAAGAACTCAGGACAAATGTTTTTCTGAGATTCTTTTGTACTTGAAAAACAAGCTGGACTAGTTTTTCAGTATAAGTCAAGCTAACATTGGTGTCTAAAATGGTTAATTCCAAGAACGTAGAGGACCATACACTTAGTCATAAGCACGCTCCCCAAGATGGGGAATAGTTTATGAGAGATTGCTATAATTCTTAGATGAATATAAGACAATTTCGGATAAACAAGATGGCCTCTCCCATATTCGATTAACAGAAACATCATCTTAAAATCGAATTACTATTACGAATAATTTTCCATATACCCAAGGATTTTGATTTGATACATCTAAAGTTTACATGAAGCAAATTATAAAATACATTATTTAAGCAAAACTTGCTACAATGGAATATATAACTGATGATTTATTGAGACCCCAGGCAGAAAACGAATTACCAGAACAATACAACAGCAATACCAGCACAGTTCAATGATCCAGTTCCGCCCCACTCTTGCCCATCTTGCATTAATAACACTGCCCAACACAATTTTCGCTAACTTCCATATGAGACTTGTTTTACTAATTCGGGTGTGTTGAATCCGAAAATCATAGTTGTTTTTACGTATTGCAACAACATTTTACCCTATACCATACTATGCTCTTTGAAGAATCACTCATGCGACACAGTGTTATGCTCATGTTACAACTTAAGTGGTGAAATTTTTTAAGGATTAAAGTGAGAGGATTATTTAAAATAGGTGGGTTGGCTTTACCCATGAATAATTTGGGAAGTACTTGAACTAGAATACCACCCCCTATAAGATATAATATAGAATGTTAATATGCAACATTGTGAATGATCTGAACATTCATTACTAAGTTCATTTGGATCAAACATAACATATATTCTATTTCTAGAGGAGGCTGTCTGGTATTTATCTAAAAATTCTTTATAAATTTTTTCTTTCATTTATTAAGTAGTTGTTCTACTATTATACTTCGAATTGTTGATCTTCTTTTTTTTGATCAATGACGTTATTTTTAATTGGTAGATGTTATAAGGTATTTAAAGGATCATGCCGTATAATCTTCAGCATTGAATCCTTTGTACTTTTCCGGCAAGTTTGTAGTATTGAAGAAAGTGCACCTATTACATGGCACCGGTATCAGACTTGGAGGTTTGCTAGGATGTACTGCATCGTGTCCAATTTCTGTAAAAGAGGCCCTCATTTAATAGTTTCTGGAATGATTCATGTATCCTGTTATAATTCTGATAAAGGATGTAGGCTAATTCGTTGTTTTTGAAATAATTCTTCTGCAGTGTCTATACTCTGTGATTATTTAGTTTGAATGTGCTTGCATTTGTTCGTTTATAGTACATTGGTTCACTATGATGATATAACTGCTGAATAGGAATTATTAACGGTGTTACTTATCGAATTTTTTACAAAATTCTTTGTTTTGTTGAAACTTATAATTGCTTGGTCTTGTTTAAAATTTTGTAAAATATCAATAACTATTTGTTTATCCATGACGGTTTCTTTTTCTCAAAACTACGTCATTACTGTTAGGATATTTGGCGCTCCATATATTTGCCATGTCCATTCTAGTCATTTCCTTGTTTGTTTCATGATAAAACAAATTTTTAAATTTCTTGTTAATTATTACTATCATTATTATTTTTATTACTATTATTACTTTAGGGTTTGACAACGTCAGTCCTCACCTTCCATGCTCATTACTCATATTCCCCTTTTATTTCCAGCTACCGTAAATAAATTGTGTGGTAAGCGGTCTTGATCACCTAATGCAGCTATTAGAAGATTATGAATACTGGTTTGCGAAGAGGATAGAACAGAACGAAAAAATTCGAAAAAGAATTTAAGTTTGTCTCTATATCGTTTCCAGCAACTCTGGTATATACACTACATCGTATCTAAAACAGCACAAATCTAAAATCTACATGCAGAAACCTAGCATACAATAAGTGACGATCCTGTTTAAATCGTTACTTAAATCTATGAAATTATATATAATCAATATCAAAGTTTACTGTAGCGTTGAACAAATTCTAATTTTAGAACACTATAATAAACTTTTCTACCAATAAGATAAATTTTATTGCATTGCAATAAGGCGAATGTTACGCAACCAATTAGATTAGATGCAACGGCTTCAAATCTCGTCTTAACACATCTTAACAACGCACGTATACTTCATGACAAAACCACGTTATTGATGCACATCACAATATTCTATAAATGGCGCTCATTAAGGAATAAAATAACAGCTTTTCGTAAAACCTTATAATAAATAATTTAAGCAATAAATACTCTGTAAACAATAAAAATAATAATAATAATTACAATCTGTATACTGATAAGTAAAACATATTTACATTACATGTGTGGGTAATCGAAATTTATACTGAAATGTGCGATTTTCAAAGTTCGAATATCTACAAAGAGGATGTATAATACAGAAAGAAAAAAAGACAACATTGTTTGAACGGGTTTTTGATATTTTCTGGTAAACTGGGGTTTTCGTTTTGTTTAAGTAAGTCCTTTCTAAGTATATATAGCGACACATTTTTTTTTCTCATTACAGGTAATATCTTCTCTTTTCTTTACTTGTTTTGGGCTTCATCAGCAAACGCCTTCTTTGACTTGTGCATAATCTGAAAAACAATTTAAAGAAAATATATAAGTATAGGTCTTAAACTTAATAGCATTTAAATCATTTAGAATTTAAAAACAACCATTGCTCTTTGTTCAAAGCTAATCTATCTTGTAACAGGCAGACGCAATTAGGACCTCTAGATGGTAACATTGGAAGTTAGTACATCCATTCAAACGGTCCATTATTTGGTAAACTGAAGGTAGAATAATTATAAATTTCTTGTCTTAATGGACCGTTTTGAATGAGTATTATCTATTCAATAGGTTGTTTTAACAATTTTTTACGACACAGGACATGAACCACATGAAGTAGTTGATAATATCGGGCCATATATCCTTGTTGATGAAGTCACATATCAAAAATTACGCATAGGAGTATTTACAAGACCTGTGAAGAACAAATAGCATCTAAGCAATTCGGATTCAAAAGTGCAGTGGGTACAAGAGAGGCCATATACATTATTTCAGCGGTGCAGGGATTTGATCTGTGGAGTGTAAGTTTTGTTGACAATCAGGAGGCATTTGAGTAAAACACCAAAAAGAGAATGGTATAAATTTTGAAAAACGTGGGCCTAGATGGGAAAGACACCAGAATAATACTTGAGCTATACTGGAATCAAACTGCTTTCGTTAGAGTCGGGAATTACTGTTTAATACATACACTACCGCTCGAAAGTGTTTAGGCACCCCTGTTTTCATGGATTATTCATATAGTATTATGTTCACCAAAAAAACATTATAATATAATGAAATACGTATTTACAATGTAGTTCAGTAAGATAAACACCCATTATATCGCATAAGGTTTACTATCATTTACCTGCACTTGGTCGGATTACCGTAAACTGTTTAATGCGGTGCAATTACAATAACAATCCCTCTGAATTTACTGGGTAAATTTAGTCATCTGTTAGATTGTAGGTAATAACGTTTAAATTACCTTCCTAGAAGATTATAGTGAAATTCGTAACCTATGGTCAGTTGCAGTGTGGTATTTACTATATTCACATCGTGAGCGAAATATCGTGACAAATTTTTAAAATGCCTCCGCGAAGAGAAATTAGTACGGAAACACGTGCGCTTATAATAGCTTACCATAAAAGTGGCATAAGTAATCGACAAATTGCCAAAAAAATGAGAATACACCACGCTACGGTTGACTATAACGTAAAAAAATATCGGGAAATTGGCAGTTTTCTTAATAAAAGACGGAGTGGAAGGCCAATAGCGACAACATCTGCAGAATAATGGTTACCAGCAAGTTAAATAGACACAAAACAACGCCGGAAATCACCGCAGAATTAAATGTTGGTTGCCAAAAACTAGTCAGTGTTTCTACAGTCGAACGTCGCCTGCAGAAAGCCGGGCTCCATGGACGTATTGCGATGAAAAAGCCATTACTACGCAAGCAAAACAAGCAAAAGCGACTTAAATGGGCTCGTCAACACCAACACTGGACCATAGAAGAGTGGAACAACGTCCTATGGACGGATGAGTCAAAATTTGAGCTGTTCGGAACCCGAAGACGCATATTCGTAAGAAGATCTGTGGGTGAACGTGCCAGAGGAGAGTGTATTGCTGCTACCGTGAAGCATGGTGGAGGTTCTATCATCATTTGGGGCTGTTTTTCTGGCACTAGTGTAGGGGACATTGTGACAATTGACGGTATATTAAAAAAAGAAGGCTACCGCGAAATTTTGGATAACCACGCAATACCTTCCGGAATTCGACTTTTGGGGCAAAATTTTATCTTCCAGCAAGATAATGACCCAAAACATTCCTCTAAATTATGTAAAGACTATTTACGCCATTTAGAAGAGGAAGGAACTCCCAAAATTATGGAATGGCCTCCCTAGAGCCCCGACTTGAATCCAATCGAGTTACTATGGGAAGAACTAGATCTGGAAGTACGGAAATCGGCTCCGACATCAGCTACTGACGTGTGGAACAAATTGCAATCGAGTTGGACCTCAATAACACAAGAAACTCTGGCAAAACTTATTGCGAGAATGCCTCGATTGTGTGCTGCAATTATTAAATCACGAGGAGGTCACATAGATGAAAGGAAAATTTAAATTAAACGTTTTAATTTTCACATTTATTTAATATATTTTTATTCATGTACCTGTATCTTCTGTACATAAGAAATAAATATTATTAACATTTTTGCTGTCAGTGAGAGTGCCTAAACACTTTTGAGCGGTAGTGTATATACTCAAGAGTACATATTCAGGGAAGCATTAGAACATGCAAAATCTTGAATTCTTCTAAATGGAGAAAGATTAAATAATGTCCGCTATGCAGACGATATAGTTATTTTGCTTGTGGTAATGTGTTTTCGGCTTAATGTTATAAATTATTTCCCAATTGAACTATGGAAGGCAACTATTAGTATGTATAAGTGCTTTTAAAAGATTGTGAAGATCGAAAATAGAATAAAGATTGCTATAAAACACTTCGTAAACCTTATGAATGACTTTATACAGTCTTAATTCATTGCAGACGCCTTTTCAATTTATTTATTATTAGTAACGTCGATTAATAGTTTTATTATTCAAATAACTAAGTATCAACCGACAAAAGACGTCCCCTAGTTATTTTTATAGATGCTTAATAAATTGATTAAAGTACAGACACACAGTTAATGACCTGTGGTATTCAATAACGATACCATTTAATTGATTTTTTTTCTAGAAGTGTCCTTGAATCAATAAATTCACTTTAGCGTTACGTTTTATATTAGAAGATCTTTCGGAATCTTGGTACGATAGTTGTTAAGCTTATCCGAACATTTTGAGCGTATTTATAGTTGCCCCAATCATATACTTACATGTGCCTTTGCGGCAAGAGGCTAGATCAGCCATGCACTGATGTTCGAAAGTTTGAGTGGCTCCATACTCGTCGATAACGCAGATGGGACCCGACAGGTAGCAATCAGGCGAGGAAATACAACCGCCTTCTCGAATACCAGCTGGTGCTGCAGAAACCTCCAGGAATAGAATACCTGAAAGGTCAACAATTAGATCAAAATTAATTCATGAAAGTTTTGACATGGAAACGTTATCCCTTTCCCTAAAGAAATGTTTACGTTTTGCTACATACAGTTTTTATTTTATTTTTTGCACTTCCCAAACTAAAGTTGATACTTTAGTTACTTATTTGAAGATAAGTATAATGTTGGTGGAATTAACAAATAATGGTCTATTGTTTTCATCATTGGCGTTTGATGTAATTCTACTAGATGAGATGGGTCGTAGTGGTTGATAGAAGAACTTGACATTTGGGCAACTCATAGCGCTGTTCGAAAAACACTTAATATTCTTGCTTGTAAATTTTACGAGATTTGGACGGCAATAGGTTTTCCAACGTCACCTCTGCAGCCTTTTCTAAGTCAAATTCTCTTTCATTTTTCAAATTTTTGCAAAATGACAGGGTATTCGTGGCAAACTCGCATGTTGAAGATTTACAATAGCGTTCATAATTTTCAATTATCGATTTTGCTGATAATATCTCTGTTTCGGAAACGCAAAAAAAATAAAGTATACACCACGGAACTAAAGAGCTAAAATTCCCTGGGTGGTTGTTATCCTCGGGCTTCCTCCTGAAGGGAATAATTCCCACTCACGAGATTAAATACTACACTTTAGTTCTTGGGTTTATAATATAATGATTTGTAATATATTTACTATAAGTAAAACAAAAATATCCACACCTTTCTTTCTCTAAATATAGCCACCTCTTACAGTCTATGGTTCTCGTGCAAGTTTTAATATTTTCTTTTAAAAGGCCAATCGTTAGATTTACAGATACTTGGTTGCTCTTTAGCAGACTTATCTATGTTTTGATTAGTGTGGAAATTCCATTGATTGTATGCTATGAAATTATTTGTACTTTTATCTCCCGATGCCAAGAATAAATATTGCGATCTTTTACAATTTGTAACAAGTTTAATTGTGTCGATTAACTGCGGCATTGGGACTCAAAATCTTTGAATACTTAAATAATTATTTGAAGTTTGTTTGGATTATTATTTAATTTATATGGGCGGATATAAATCACGCACTAATCCACTTGAAATTTTAACCTTGTTAGTAATATGGGTACTAGCTAAAGATGTACTTGCAAATGGTGTATGAATACTGGTCGCTTTACAAATTAAACAAAAATAATAATGAAAAAATAGTGTATTTCAAAATGATGTAATTTGATTTTCTATCAAACAGATACAAAATAAAGAATATTTAATTAAATTTAAAATAAAATTGACAATTTGTGTTATGACTGGTTTACAGCAGCTCGGCATAAGGGGATTCCTTTAACAGGTATGCATATAATCTTTTTAGATTCTTGTATTAACGCGTTGCTTTTCTTTTCGTATTAAATTCTAAAATAGATAATAGGTTTGTCGTCACAAAAATGCAAAAAACTTATTTTTTTTTAGGTCCGCTAATACGGTGTAAAGCAAGAGAAATAGCCGCTTCTTTGGGAAGCACAAAACGCTCACATTAAAGAAGGAAAATGTGTGTTGGGGTATCCCAAAGAGAGGTTTACAATTTTGCATTGTGCAAATATGATAGGTGAAAAAGAAAAACTCCTAGTCATTGGTAGGGCAGCTAAATCCAGAGCTTTTAAAAACATTAATATGTATAACCTGCCTGTAACTTGGAAATACAATAAGAAAGCTTGGATGACAGGACAAATTATGACAGAGTGGTTGCAAGACCTAGAATGGAAAATGGCTAAAGAAAACCATTCTGTTATTTTTAGACAATGCGGGATCTCATCCGAAAGATGTTCGCTTAAATAATATAAAAATATTATTTCTCAATCACTTGACCAGGGGATTATAAAGAATTTTAAAACTTATTAATTTAAGTCTAATACTCAAACATCTGCTAGTAAACATTGAAACTGCTGGTACAGCTTTTGAGTTAATAAAGAAAATTACACCACTGGATGCAGTTTATTTGGCAAAAACCGCTTGGGACCAAGTAACCAAAGAGACAGTTCAAAATTGCTTCCGCAAAGCAGGATTTAATCATGTAAATATGCAAAGTGAAGATCAGTTAATTGAGGCTGATACATCTGACGTAGAAGATGATTTGCCTCTTAGTGCCCTTTCAGATATCTTCAAAAATAAGAATTTATTGAAATTGATAATGAAAACCTTCATGATTTTTTGAACGTAGATGAAGATTTGTATGTTGAAGATCCAGATTCAGAACAAGAAATTGCAAATCCAGCTGAAATACAAGAACTTTCGGAAGATTCTGATGTTGATGAGGTTCCAGTGCCAACAGCTCAAAAGTTTTATCGAAAATCACGGAAATACGGAGTCTTTGGAGCTTCTTTCTAAATCGGAAATGCGATTTGAAGATGCCATTTTAAAGAAAAAGGGAAGACAAACAACAATATATGAATTTTTGGGTCCTTAAAGTGACTATTCATTTTATTGTTTTGTATTACATACTACATCTATGTATCTATGTACATATTATACTTTTTATGTATATATCTAAAGGAAATAAACTTTTTTTTCTCAAGTTTAAAGTTTCTTATTTATTTTAAAAACATTTGTATACATATTCGATTTAAATGTCCCAATTTCTTTAATATATTCATTTTTCGTTAAAACACGATTTTTGTTGTATCTACTACATATTTCTTTTATGCGGACACCTCTCCTGAACGGACATCTTCAGTTGGTCCCGTTGGTGTCCGTTCAAGCGAGATTTCACTGTACACCTTAATAAATCTTAATCGTGGCATTGTTACATTATTTAATTGTCCACACAGCTTATTTAGAGATCTTAATTTTTGTTTTGTGTGTGTATCTCTAGCTTCCCTTGAGCTTTAACATAAGTGTCTAGTTGAAATTCCTCAAGCGTTTCGATACAAGTATTAAGATAGATGAATGTGTGGAGTAAAATGATTCATTCAATTTGAAATGAAACGATTCGCATGCATTTGTGGTGCAGATGATCGATAGAGTTATAGTAGTTCACATATATGGAGCAAAAGGAGCATCGTCTTTATGTATATTTCTAATAAATAATCGGCGTATTTGTTAACATGTGCATGAATTGGTTTTTCGGCAAACAAATCTGAGGTAAAACAATCGCCTACTTGGTCAAGATTTGAATATGTTAATCCAAACGTATATCGTAACCATCTTTCTACTTCGGAATCCATGTTCCTAAATTCGGATGTTAAACCGAAAGTTCGGATTTTCCTGAACTACGGTTGGTGCAAATGGAAACAGCAGCAGATAGATTTGTGCTTTCTTATTTTCGAAATAATCTGTTTAGTCATAGTAAACTCCTTGAAAGACAGATATTCGCATTTTCTATCTTATTAATCCAAGGGTATGTGGTGCCTAGATTACCTGTAGTAACTTTATCTTCAATAGATTTACAATGTCATTTATTCTTAAACTTAATTGTTCAATATTCGTCACGGTACTAATGAATTATTGAAATTTTTCAGGCAAATAAGAGATAAAATCATAGACACTGGTTTGCCGACATGACTTAGCTGCTCCAGTGGTAAATGTGTGTTGTACAATATTTTATAAAGTGTCCAATTTCCGATGTGCGAGAGTGTAGATATTTAAAGCTTATTTGAAGAATTTTAAAACTTGCAGTAAAGTAACGTAACTATTTCAAAAATCTCTAAAATACAAAGCACATATTTTGTTTCATGTTATTATTGCACATGAATTACATAAAAAAAGATGTATCAAATATCTTTAAGTGTGTCGCGTGTAACGCGATATGCTGGACTTTGCAATTGTAGTTTTGGATTTAATTACTGCTGTAAACTCGACCTTGACTATTTAGACGGTTGTATATGGTACAAAAACTAATAATTTTACGTGTGCAACGTTTAATGTAAAAGATTTAATAATAATGTAATCGCAATGTTTGTGGGTATTACTAGGAGTTGGTATAGATTTAACAAAAATTTTATTTTGCGCGTATATATTTTTAAGGTAGAATACATTTTTTTGCTACAACGTACAGTACCGTCCAAAAGTTTGAAAGTCACAGATGCAGCAAATTTTATTGTGATTATTAATGAATTTATAGAACATAAATTACTGTAGGTGTAGGAAGCTCTGGCGTTGTCGCTGTCTAGCGTTTCGAACAAGATTGTCCCATAGGAGCCCTGAGGGGGATAAATCCGGACTGTGAGGAGGCTAAACCATTAATTTTAGTTAATTTCTCGCTACTTCCTTCTCTAAAAAGTTTTTACAGATTCTAGCCGTATGTTTGGAGTAATTATCTTGCTGGAACACAAATGGCTCACCGCAACTCTTCTGTTCGCATTGTACCACTAATTTTCATTAAATCACCTAAACCATGCCACCGTGTTTTGCGGACAGTACTAAACAGGCCTTACTAGCTCTTTCCCCTGGTCGTCGAGGAACAAAAAACCCTCCATTGCGTATTAAATAACTGAATTTTGGACTCGTTGGTCCATAAGACTACGTTCCAATCAACCAGTGACCAGTTTGGATGCTCTCTTGATCATGTTAATCATCTTCATGTTCGCATTTTAAAAACTATTTTTTTGCGGGCGATGTATCCCCTTAAACTTGCTGCCGATAACAGAAGCCTTTGTTCGTCGTTGTGTATTAACGCGCGTTGCGATATCCGGTACCGTTAGACGTCGATCTCATTTCGAAATTGTTTCTATAAATCTTCAGCTCCAGATCAAGATTTTGTCATGTCTCTCTTCTCCGGGCCAATGTTTAATGCACACCTTTGGGTGAAATCCTTAACCGCAAAGTAATTCCTATCTCGGTATATCCTTCGTCGCGAATACATTGTTCCACAGTTAACTGTCTACGTTTTGGCATTTTTACGCTCAGTACTTTAGCAAAATGTTATAATTCCGCACAGGAAAGCGATAAGACACATGCACTGCAATCAAATAATAGTCGTATACTTGAAAAAGAGGAATGGAATGTATTCGGCTGAAATTCGTACCTAAATATTTGGACTTTGTGGATTACGTCTAACAAATCTTTATTTGCATTCAATAATTTATAATAACGGAGATTAATGATTTCGCCATATGCAAACTTATGGACAGTGGCGTAAGTGTGTAGATATGGGATATTTTATATTTATCCAGAAGGCATTCAAACTTCAGTTTATTCTCATTACTTTGTACAATTAAAATTATTTTCCGTTTCTCTTTCGCCTTGAAATTCGGGAAACTATAAATTCTTTAGAAACACGCAGATTTCATTAGAAAAAATCCGGAAATACGAAAATTATAACCAACGGAATTACCCCTGATAAACTTCGCAAAATTCACGCAGATTTTGAAGAAGCCAATTAGTGATTTCGCTCCTATAACTTGACATCGTTCAAAGGTACAAGGATTCTACGAAAAACGATTTATACGTTTACCGTCTGGCACGGTACTGCCGGCTAACGAGCTGCGACAAACGACCAAATAAGTAAATTTATGACGCCATCTCGTTTATTCTTTTTGAGAAGATAGACGTTGCGATAAAAAAATACTACGTGTGAGATATTCCCTTTTTCTTTTCGAAACGACCGAAAGATAACGTCGGCTGTCCGATATTTTAATTACCTTTTCGGTTGTACGCTGGACGTCGTGTTGGCATTTCTTAGAAGCGGATTACCGGCACTCTTTTGACACGTTCCATTGATATGGAGGGAGAGACCACCAGGTAAGTCTATGGTCTCCGGTAAGTTAATTAAGGCTACTCTCGAGTTTAAAGAAATTCGGTATAGAAAGAATTCATACTTGAAGTCAAATTCTCGATTGTAAGATGCGTTTATATATAAAATTGAATTATATATACTATTATCCATTAAAATAATTATCATCACACTCAATGATCTTTTGCTAATAACGTGACACCAATTTTTATACGCCGCTTTTGTAAAAGTGTGTGGATTTTGAATCAAAAAATTGAGGCACTAAAGTTCCCTTATAACACTTCCTGTTGAAATCCTATCTTACTAAAAGGAAATATTGCGTTATCCATAAGGATCATCGATCACCACATCGATCACTTCGAAAGCGAACTTATCCTAAACGGTAAAGACCTGAAATAATGAATAGTATCTCAGACTTTCACGGTCGTTTGACAAAGTACCTTTGAAAATGCGAACCGTAGTTGTTCGCGAAATGTCAGGGACAAAAACCTTTGTGGCACGGCGGAATCCGACAACCGTTACGACCTGAAATAATGAGTAATATTAATGTAAAATATTACTTCCTACGACGGTACAGGCGAATTAGGTGTATCGATTCTCTACAACGATTTAGAGAACTTCGGCGTCTTATTAAAAGTCAAATAACTAGGGCTTTTTCCAACTATCTTGACAATGTGCAGCATAACATTATTGATAATCCAATTAATTTCTGGCCCTAGTGTTTTCACCGATACATCATCTGCCAGCAACCTACAAGACGTAAGTAGTAGCATTACTGAGTCTTCTAAAAATTTTATCCTGCATTCCATAAATAAACTAAATTCTTTATCGAGAATTACAAATAAGTGTTGGTGAATCCTTTGTCCAGAATTGTTTCTTTAGCCTTAAAAACCTCGCTGTTCGCGGACAAATAGAAGATTGCTTGCACTGTGCCTATATTCAAAGCTGGTGATCATTCCGATATATCCAACTATCGTCCCATATCTATTCTAAGAAAATTTGGCCAAAGTCCTTGAACAACGCCTAAAATCTACTATTTATCCCTGCATCAAGAACATTATTTTATCTTCTCAGTATGGCTTTGCTGAAAGGCGATCAACTGTGTCTAATTTATGTCAATTTACACAGTTCTTGTCCCATGCTCTAGATTCACGTACTCAGATTGATGTTCTATATACCGATTTTGCTAAAGCCTTCGATCGTCTCGATCATTCTTTGATTCCCTATCAAATGTCCTTTGGATTTAGTGATTCTCCGATACAATTGCTTCAATCTTATCTGTTTGATAGGCGTCAATAACACATGGGCTGAAAAGTCTCGGGCCTAACAAAGAAAACACGGTTTTTCTGGTTCAAAATTAGCTTTATTCATCAACGTAATCTCCATCAAGAGCAACGCAATCATTCCAGCGCCGCTCTAACATTTCAATACCACTTTTGTGGAACGATTTATCTTCTGCCTCAAAATAGGCCTCAGTTTCAGCGATAACCTCTTCATTCGTGCGAAATTTCTTACCGGCGAGCACTTCTTTGAGGTCTGCGAACAGCCAGTAGTCGCTGGGAGCCAAATCTGGCGAATACGGTGGATGTGAGAGCAATTCGATGTTCAATTCATGTAGTTTTGCCATTGTTTCGAATGACTTGTGACACGGTGCGTTGTCTTGATGAAACAACATATTTTTCTTTGCCATATGCGGTTGTTTCTTTGCAATTTCGGTCTTCAAACGCTCCAATAACGCTCTATAATATTCACTGTTGATGGTATTTCCTTTCTCAAGATAGTCGATGAATATTACACCACGCACATCCCAAAATACCGAGGCCATAACCTTTCCAGACGATTGTTGTGCTTTCGGGTGCTTTGGACGAGGTTCACCAGTTGCTCTCCACTCAGATGACGATCGTTTTGATTCCGGAGTGAAGTGATGGATCCATGTTTCATCCATTGCCACATATCGACGCAAAAATTCCGGTTTGTTACATGGCCACACAGTGCTCAGAATCATCAATACGTTCTTGTTTTTGGTCAACAGTGAGCAAACGCAGTACCCACTTTGAACAGAGTTTCCTCACAGTCAAATGCTCATGCAATATAAAGCCAATACGTTCTTTTGATATCTTTACGATGTCAGCTAACTCACGCAACTTCAGTTTTCGATCATTCAAAACGATTTTGTGGATTTTTTTGATGTTTTCTGGCGTTACCGCCTCATTTGGACGTCCACTGCGTTCTGCATCATCGGTGTCTCTACGACCACGTTTGAAGTTAGCAAAGCAGCGTTTTATTGTTGTTTCTGATGGAGCGGAGTCTCCATAACACTTTTCAAGCCATTGCTCCGCTTGAACGGTATTTTTTCCCATCAAGAAGCAGTGTAAAATTAAAACACGAAATTGTTTTTGATCCATTGTTTTGAAAATAACAAAAGTAGCGTGACTCTTAGCGCAATAACTGACAAACTAATGAATAGAATATCATGAAATTTTAACAGCTGTCTTTTGAAGGTTAGTACTAACTGAGAGAAAGGTGACTGCAATAAAACTAGCGTCATCTATGTGTTAGGTCCGGGACTTTTCAGCCCATGTGTTATGTTTTCTTTAATGGATTTAGCTCTCGTGAATTTATTCCTTCTCAAGGAATTTGCCAGGGCTCTAACCTTGGGCCTTTAATATTTATTTTATTTATAAATGATACAACAACACATATTTCATCCCATTCTTTATTGTTAGCTGATGATTTGAAATTGATCCGTGAAGTGTCTAGTCTTGAGGATCGTAGCTTGTCGCAGGTTGATCTGATAAACGTATCTAGATGATGAATCATATCACTTTTAATATCAACAAGTGCAAAGCGATTTCCTTCACTCGTCAACATGCATCCATTACTTTCCGCTATAGCTTAATCAAGTGGTTGTTGAACCCGCAGGAATACTTAAACAACTACAGTTTTCAATTCTTCACTTTGGCGTTCGTAATGTTAATACGTTTTATCTGCGCTTTCCTCGAATAAATGTTTTGCTAAGGTCTCCTATTTACTTTGCTTGCACTAATTTGAATTTCCATTCTTCACAGTGCGATATCTTTTACGACTCCTTAGACACGATGAGAAAGGTAACTACTCTTCACTGTAATGAATTTTTGTAACCACTTTTCTTTTGTTTTTATTTTCTGTACTCGTTGTGTATTGGCTATTTTCTATTCACATATTTGTTCTGTAATTGGATGTAAATCTATTGGACAATAAAGCTTATTATTATTATTATTATCATTCAAGTTATTTCTTTCCGACATATGCTGTTCCATGAGGTAGCAATCTGGGTCCGTTTCTATTTATAATTTTTATGAATGACTTAACCTTCACATTTGAGCTATGGTAAACTATTATTTGCAAATAATGAAGTTGCTTTCTAAAATCAATGCTACTGAAAACTGTGACAATCCTTAAGACCAGATTGATTTACTTAATCTATGAAGCATTGACAAGGGTCTTCATCTCAATATATCCGAATGCAATGTTGTTTCGTTCTCACGTAAATCTGTGTTAATACACCATCGGTATCATGTTAATAAATTTGTCTTGAATCGTTTCGACACAATAAAGAAGCTGATAGTCATTTAATGAACAGATACCAGAAATACCATCCATTTGTTATTATGAAAAATGAAGAAAATACAAAATAAAATTTTTAGTTAAAGTTTTTACCTTTTCCTGTAAAATTTTAGAAATGACACTGTGCTTTCTATCTCCTAATATGTATAGCTGTGAGTACACTCTGTGAAATTTCTATAGATCCATATAATTTTGTAGGTCCCTTCTCAACACTTCGGAACGGTATGAATTGGGATTTGCCTAGAATTACATTTCTGAACATAGCAGAAACATTATTTTAAATACGGGCGACATCCTACGACATCAGGCAATATAGTTCAGTATAAAGAAGCCTCTAAACTTCTTCAAAAGTTTATTTATTGTTAAATATACATATATATATATTATCGAAATATACATATCAGTTAATAAAAATGCTAAGAAACGAAACTAAATTGTTATAAAGAGGTAGGGTTTCCAAACCGTGTCATAAGTAAGAAAATTGGGCGATTCCTTCTTCTCACCAACAATTTTACAAAGCACGCAACAAATAACATGTAATATAAATTTATCAATAACATATAGACGCGTACAATAAATTTTATCCGATAGTAAACGTTTTCGGTGGCTAAGAAAAGCTTCAAAGCCACCAGAGTTACTATTACTAAAAATATTCTCAGTATAGAATGCAACAATTTTTTTACTGTTATTTTCTCTTGCATTTCCGTTTCTTTGTGGATCATTATTAACTTCGAACCATAATTTGCCGAAGATATTAAAAAACCAAATATTCTGTTAAAAAATTTATATGAAACTAGAAATTTCACTGAGTGTACTACATTTTAAGCTTACCAAGGATGTCTTGTAGAATGCTAATTGATAAGAGGAAGTTAAACGAATATTTTTGCCAATAATAACAATGTTTGTAACAATTTGATTAACTTTCCGTTTTCAGATACGAGATTTAAAGGAATTTCTACCAAAACATAAACTTACACATTCCTAATTTCAGATAAAATAAAACACTCAAGACATTCATATTTTAGACACGTTCAAAAAGATTAATACAAACGGCCTTGAAACGTATTACAAGAACAATGCCAATTCGAAATACCGAAAAATATTCGGTCTAATTTCAAAAATCATACAACGCAGTTAAGCTCGATGAAATAAAAGCGTAAGAATTTGCAAGCGAAAGAAAAAAAACTAAAATCGCGTAATATTTGAATCAGTTTCTTGTGAGTGAGTAATAACTTTATTTTTGGCCAAAAATGTTAGGGAAAAGCTAAACGCAATTGTGAGGAAGGATAATAAAAGTTAGTAGTTTATTTTGCTTTATAATCACCTTAGCTTCTGGTACCGGGCAACTGGCCAAAAAATTTCAATGGAATGCATTTAGCCACGTAGCTCTTTCAAACTCGAACGCAAATTTTCGCGGAGGAAGTTACCCGTGTCGATTTCCTGTTGCGATTAGGAAATATTACGTAATAGCCGAGATAAAATTATAATTATTAGGTAACGGTCGGTATTAGAATTGTTATATCTTTTATCGTATGATGCGATAACAAAAATACGCTGTCGATTATTCAGAATTAGATATCAAAGTAAAATATTGGTTAAATTTTACGTTCGTGCTTGTGAATGGGGAACTATATTACATAAAACAAATTAGTGTAGGGGAAACTGATTTCGTTTTTACATGGAAAAATATCTTGATAAGATTTTCGACTTTTAATGGTTTAGGTGAAAATGCAAATAACCTTTTGGGATAGTTTGAAAATTGAGTTGTTGAAAATGGATGACCACAAGGTGTTTTTTTCAAGAACTTCACGTTCCCGCAAAGGAAATATTGAGTGTTAATATCGGTCTCTGAAATTATTGGAGGTATAAGCAGCTATCTAGGTCACAGTATACACTCTATACAGTAGTATTATTCTTTGTCGGTGCTTTTGATCCTTTGGTAACTTTATGTAAAATAATATTTAAATACACAGTTCTGGTACGAAATATTGGACCATGTACAGACCCGTATTTATTGGAAGTATATAATGAAGATGAATGAATAGCAGTTTTATTTTGGTTAGAAAAATGCGATTTGGAATTCTATGTATCGTTAAAATAAGGAGTTAGGTAGCGGACAATATTTGCACATGTAAACTTGAAAAATAGCCGCGCTAGGAAATGAATTATACCTCATCATGATTAGTAATGCTTTCGTGAACTTCAAAATATATTTCGGTTTATTTATAGACATGTCCTTATACATCCATTCTTATTACGGAATGCTTTTAAGTGAGCCGCTGTTATCATTAGGGTTTAAAATTTTATAAAATCAGTTTTAGGTGAAGATATTGATGCAATTAACTACCTACACTACCGCCCAAAAGTGTTTACGCACCCCTGTTTTCATGGATTATTCATATAGTATTATGTTTACCAAAAAAAAATTATAATAAAATGAAATACGTATTTAAAATGTAGTTCAGTAAGATAAACACCCATTATATCAAATAAGGTTTACTATCATTTACCTGCACTTGGTCGGATTACCATAAACTGTTTATTGCGGTGCAATTACAATAACAATCCCTCTGAATTTACTGGGTAAATTTAGTCATCTGTTAGATTGTAGGTAATAATGTTTAAATTACCTTCCTAGAAGATTATAGTGAAATCTGTAACCTATAGTCAGTTGCAGTGTGGTATTTACTCTATTCACGTCGTGAGCGAAATATCGTGTGACAATTTTTTAAAATGCCTCCGCGAAGAGAAATTAGTACGGAAACACGTGCGCTTATAATAGCTTACCATAAAAGTGGCATAAGTAATCGACAAATTGCCAAAAAAATGAAAATACACCACGCTACGTTTAACTATAACGTAAAAAAATATCGGGAAACTGGCAGTTTTCTTAATAAAAGACGGAGTGGAAGGCCAAAAGCGACAGCATCTGCAGATGATCGCAGAATAGTGGTTACCAGCAAGTTAAATAGACGCAAAACAGCCCCGGAAATCACGGCAGAATTAAATGTTGGTCGCCAAAAACTAGTCAGTTTTTCTACAGTCAAACGTCGCCTACAGAAAGCCGGGCTCCATGGACGTATTGCGATGAAAAAGCCATTACTACGCAAACAAAACAAGCAAAAGCGACTTAAATGGGCTCGTCAACACCGACACTGGACCATAGAAGAGTGGAACAACGTCCTATGGACGGATGAGTCCAAATTTGAGCTGTTCGGAACCCGAAGACGCATATTCGTAAGAAGATCTGTGGGTGAACGTGCCAGAGAAGAATGTATTGCTGCTACCGTGAAGCATGGTGGAGGTTCTATCATCATTGGGGGCTGTTTTGCTGGCACTAGTGTAGGGGACATTGTGACAATTGACGGTATATTAAAAAAGAAGGCTACCGCGAAATTTTCGACAACCACGCAATACCTTCCGGAATTCGACTTTTGGGTCAAAATTTTATCTTCCCGCAAGATAATTACCCAAAACATTCCTCTAAATTATGTAAAGACTATTTACGCCATTTAGAAGAGGATGGAACTCTCAAAATTATGGAATGGCCTCCCAGACCCTCGGATTTTGAATCCAATCGAGTTTCTATGGGAAAAACTAGATCGGGAAGTACGGAAATCGGTTCCGACATCAGCTACTGACGTGTGGAACAAATTGCAATCGAGTTGGACCTCAATAACACAAGAAACTCTGGCAAAACTTATTGCGAGAATGCCTCGATTGTGTGCTGAAATTATTAAATCAAGAAGAGGTTACGTAGATGAAAGCAAAATTTAAATTAAACGTTTTAATTTTCACATTTATTTAATATATTTTTATTTATGTACGTGTATCTGTACATAAGAAATAAATACTTTAAACATTTTTGCTGAGTTTTTAAACATTTTTGCTGAGTTTTTAAACATTTTTGCTGAGTTTTTAAACATTTTTGCTGTCAGTGAGAGTGCCTAAACACTTTTGAGCGGTAGTGTATATTCGATACTATAGGTTAGCTATGTCATCGGTAACTCAAATATGGAATGATTTTAGTAGACGATGTGTTAATGTAATCCGCTTCTAATTGCTATAATTATAGAAAATCTGAAATAGTACAAATTGCGCGTGGTTCAGACAAGAAATTTGAGGAGTGATATTACTGTATGAATATATACTGTGCCTAAGTCATTCACTAACTCTAGATATTTTAGATAAAGTTAACTTAAAATCGTAGTACATACTGTTGATGGTAATTTCATACATTTCCAGCAAATTAGATCGATTTTTGCTATATAACTTGAAGGCCAGCTATGTTTTCCCGTTCAAAAATACGATGTCAGAATAGAAAATACCATAATTGTAGATTTAATATAAACAATTTTAGAGGTTTACAATAGTAAATAGATTGCACAACGCGATGAAATAATATCAACAAAAGCGACAAATTCATAGCAAGATAGTACGGTTTAATCCAAAGGAAACTCGTATAACATGTTATGGATCTGCATTATTAATGCGAAGCATTTTTAACGTCCTCGTGATCAAAACACATGTGCTGCATAGTTTATCTATTAAACTAATTGCTAATTTGTTAATCCATCGTTTCTTAAATCAAAAACACTATCAAGTAAGAACAGCTATGTAAGCAGTTTAAGAGATTTATCAGTTCAATAAAAGATGTTGTAATTTAATCGTTTGTTTCTTAAAATATATAATCTATATCTTTCCGCAGTATACAGTTTGTTCAAAACTATGGCTAGTTGGCTGAAGCAGTTGAAACGTGATCGGAGGTGAAGAATTTGCTTTTTTTACTAGAGGAATGCACTTGGGGATGATGCAATCTACTTTACCTGTGTTTATTACAATTATTGATGGTCATATTCATGACACTAATAGAACTTTGGGAAGGACAATCACATTACATTATACCGGGGGTTGAATGGATACTGGCTGGTTGTTTCTGTTTACGTATCAAGATGATAATGGTGCTTACTTTAGCTTTCATAACAGCCTCTATGAATATTTCAACTTCTCCTATCTAGTTTACATCTGAACATATAAATGATATTAAACTTTAGAACAAATTCTATAAAAAATGTATAAAAGAACTAATTGCAATGATGGGAAATTGGGAAAAACAATAAAAAGGGGGACTACTTCGATATATAAAAAGTATAATAAACTAGAAAATCGAATAAAAACAATCCAAAACATTTCTGATCCTTCGCTCGAATAAGAAACAAAACCAGTAGCCTGTTCAGTAGTGTTTGGGGAATCTTTAGCAAAATATATAGCACACCCTCAACCGTTGCGGAAGCATGCAATAGTTTCTTCAATCCTGTGTCTAATTGTGTACATCACACATTAAAAAATATTACAGTCTTATGTTTTCTTTTTAATCATAAAAAAGATGACATGTTCTTGGTTAATAATTTTGCGAAAATCATTGAGATTTGTTAATAAATCAACAATTTTTTCCTTTGTTCAGAGCATCTTTTTTTGAACACCAGCATGGTTTGTCGTTATTTATACGGAATTTCCAAAAGCGTTCGTTCGTTTGAATCATATAAAGCTTTTAATGAGGCTCAACGTTGGAAGATTCTCTCCATTATTGCAATGCCTGTTCAAATCCTATCTCATTCGTAGAAAATATTACATTAGCTCTACGGGTAGCAATTTGGGACCAATCGCAATCAAAATCTTTCAGATCAGCTAGATTTATTTAATCTATGGTGTATTGGGAACGGTTTTCATCTTGAGCCAGTAAAGGCTTGAATTATCATTTAATACATACCAATGTATACTCAGCAATACACACGCAAAGAGTTTGAGTTTTAAAATATAGGAAGAAAAGGAAAAAAAAACGGAACCAATCTCTCAATATCTTAAATAATTTAATAGAGTTATGGTTACGAATTTCATGCACATTTGCACATCAACAGGCCAACAGTCGATAGTTCTTTTCTGGAACGTTTTGGGCTGATGATGTGCAAATTTGTACGACACCGGTAGTGGTCTCGTTTTCTTCCTTTTTTCCTATATTTTAAAACTCAAACTCTTTCCGTGTGTGTTGCAGAGTGTACATTGCTATCCATCGTCTTGAATAAATATTGAAGTTGGTTTTCGAATTCTGATGTGGTAAAAAGTTCATCTCTAAGGTTTTTGCTTATTACGTGGTCAACATTTTCAAAGTATGTATCTTCGAAAATGCCGATCATAGTAGTAAGCGAAACGTCAGAACCGAATAAGATTCTGTTACAGTGTAACTCGAAAACCAATACCAACAGTTGAATTGTCTGCGAAAAACTGAATGTAATTGTAAATAATTGCAAAGCAATAATAGAATGAGAAGATCAAACTATGATTTGAAACAGTTTCACGAGGAGTAAGTTGCCTTTTTTGGTTTGTGCTGAATAGCATAAGGTTTCAATAGAGACATGTAGGCAATTACTAAACTAGCTACCCCTCAGGTGTCAAGGTGTGATAAAAAAATAAAGGTCAAGCAACAAAAAGTAGTAAGCTTTTCAATCCAATTGTTTGTGTTATACAAAAAGTATAATAAACTAGAAAATCGAATAGAAATAATCCAAAATATTTCTGATCCTTCGCTCGAACAAAAAACAAAGTCTGTTCAGTAGTGGGGAATCTTTAGTAAAACATATAGTACACCCTCAACCGTTGCGGAAGCATTTCAGTGTTCCTTCAATACTGTATATAATTGTGTACATCATACATTAAAAAATATTACAGTCTCTATGCTGTCTTCTTAATCATAAATTATAATATAATCATTAATATTTTGAAATGATTAGTTATAATTTAATTTACTCATTTATTACTGCAGTTGCGTAATATGTAGGAATAAAAAGTTCAATAATTTTTATTATTTAAGGTATAAATTGATATTTCAGCCAAATTAAGACAACTACTGTTTTTGTGCACATGACTGTGGTTCAACATTGGTTTCAAGGATAGTTTCAAAGTTTTATCCAATGTTTGTGGATGATGTTAAAGTTATATCTTAGTCACGTTGTTTTTGGGATGATTCCAATCCAATGTATAACGTTGCGTAAGAAATTGCTTCAATGTAGTTTCACGCTATGTTCATATTTGCATTCTTTTATCCTGCCGCTTCCGATTTCGCAGGAAATATCATTAAGTTCAATATTATAAAAAGAATATCCTGCATATTTTTGGATTTTAATTTTATAAGTTGAAAAACAGATTTCCTATTGATTCCGGCTACCGTAGATTACTGACGGTTTGAATTTTGATAGTTTTTCTTCAGAAGTTTGATTTGCGTTAGCTCTCGGACTAACAGGAAATCGGCATGTCACGAAAGTATTTATTGGAAAAATTCTGTTTTGCAAAAATTATAAAGCTATATCCCCTACATAAAAAGTCTTTAAATTACGTTAGGTCTATTGTAAGTTAAAAAAGAACTCCTGAAAATCATGTTGGGTCCATTGGACCCGGTCGATAGACATAGAGTTAAACACGACGTTATAGGTAATCTACGTTAGATACCAAATGCTTTATATTCGTTTAAATGAATTTAAGGATCGTGTCACATCCTTTGTAACTTTCATCAGGATGAAGATTTTATAAAAAATATATATATAGAGGTAATAAGTAAAGAATTTCAATAATCTAATAATTTTTTCCTATCCATCCCCGTACTTTATTTCTTAAGTCTTTATAATCGGTAATTGTCCAGTTGTGTACCTTATTTTTTTATAATCCAGAAGGGTAAAGTTTCCAGCAAAATTGAAAATATTTAAGAACTATTAAATGGATGAAAATGTTACAAAAGTAATCTAGATAATACGCATTAAATTCGAATCATTTACATACCTACAAATAAAATATGTATTTGAAATATTAAATACGAAATAATATCGAATTCTGTCACTATAAAAAAAAAACAACAATTTCGAAACTTACCAAGAACGAAGAAGATTAAATACGTCTTATTCATTATTATCACCAAAAATAGAAAAGAAACTAATCAGCACAAAACACCAACAATACGTCCTTAGAAAATTCTTTATAGGAACTGTACGCTGATGACGATCGAGAATTAGTTTTATACGTATCTACAATCGATGCGCTCAATAAAACAAGAAGGATTGCGATTCCGGAACACTTTCGGAACTACTACCACGTGACTTTTATATTGCAGCACACACACACACCATCCACTGATCTAACAGCTCGCCTTCTTATATACGCATGTGAGGCTCGTCCATACGTCTATATGCATACGTTTAAGCGTCTTTTGATAGACGGATTCGATTAGATAGAAGCATCCGATACGATCTGTACAGCGGAGCGCCCAAATATCCTAAGCGACGGGAGTTGAGGAGAAATCGAGTCGACTACTGTACGAGATGGAACGGACTGTCACAACATCGTCGTCCGCTTAAAACAACGCGTGTCATCGCCAAGAAGATGACCATCGGGTTGGACGCCTTTGACGTAACGCAACTGCGAAATCGGATCAAGGATTGAGACGTTCTGATAAGAGGAAAGGAAAAAAAAAACTTGATTTATTTATAGTTCGATTCCGAGTATCAGAGAGGGCTCTTCTTGCGGATTAATGAAACGTCTTTTACCGGAAAAGAAACGATGAAGAAATTGAACGTACAAAACAATTTACGCCCATCTGCGTAAATATTGTTATTGGCGTTTATTTTTAGTCGATGACGTGACGGTTGTGGCGATTACGCTGATAGAATAGTTTACTAATTTTCAACGAGTTAAAAATTTAAATGTTAATCTGCATACGAGTTATTTGCCTTCGCAAATGTTTTCGTGTGATTAACGCATTTCTACTTTCTCTTTTTTTTTCTAATTAGTCTTTCGTTTTATACATGAAATTCACACGAGTACAGGTCGTCTAAAATACCTGTGCCGGTTGAAGTTCACACGAATACAGGTCGTCTAAAGTTCCTGCGCCGGTGAGATTCAGAGACGGGGAAGCGAGATATTACAATGTCCAAGTGAAATAAGTAGACCGCTATTGCACAAGACACAGTCCGCGGCGAAGGTGTAAGGAATATGCAATAAATTTGGTGCATTATGTATCTATAGCTTATTACTGTAACATTGCGTGTGTTAAACGCGTACATTTAGTTTCTAATTTAATGGTAATTACAGTAAATAATATACGAAGTAAATTATGAAATATCATCATAAAAATACTCAATATGTATTTAATTAGGATTGGCAGTGGAACATCGAAAAATAAATTAAAAATATAATAGTAAAATATTTAAGTATAAAATTTAGTGAAAAAAAGTAATTTTGTAATTTTAAATCTTCAACGTAATAATGATAATAATAATAGTCTTTATTTGTCCAACTATAATTATCACTGACATGACAACATACAAACAATTGGTGCAGTTACATTGATTATATACCTCATGTGTAATACCATTTCAAATTAACACACATATACAATACATTTCATAAGAATTAACATAATCCTAACATAAACAAATATTCTACAAGTATATTGTATTGAAATTGGACCATATGGAACATGATTCGGCCAAGGTATTTGTATTGTGCCTACATGCCATGAGAAAATCAAGCGATCGTGTGTAACGTGGTGGTACTCGTAAATCGACAAGAGCTAATAACGATGGTGAATCTATTTCATTAGATAACAGATTAAATAAAAATCACTGGTTTTATTGCGACGATCTTCTAACTAAAATTATGTTGCTGTAGCAATGTTACATAGTCTGAATCACGATCAGGATAAATACCGCCATTCTTATAGCTAAAGTATTTGAGGTATCGTTTTTGTACACGTTCAGTTGAAATCACCATTCCAATTTAGATCGTACAAGAGTATAGTACAGAGTCCTGATCACTGAGATGTCACGGAAGGCGCGAGAAGTTCTTACTAGAAAACCCAAAAATTTAGATGCAGAAAGACATATAGCAGATATATTATCAGAAAAGCTTAGTTTTGTGTCAAAAAGTGCTCCTAAGTCCTTTTTCTGTTCTTGTAATGAATATAGAATCAACAGAGTAATTAAAGATGATTGGATGAAAGCGTGTGGTATAAGAGATCACTAAAAATTTGAGATGTGCCAATCAAAGTACACCAACCATTAATAATGGTAAGGTAAGTCTGCAACTTAACACAATTAATTACCGAATCGATAACATTGTAGATTTTAAGCTCATCCGTATGCTAAATCCTCACATTGCAATTTATAATAATAATAGTAATAATAACTCATGCCTTCGCATCTCCCAATAGCTTTTCACCAATTACAGGGGCATCGGCCGGCCATGAGTTATTATTACGCCAACGCCTGTGGAGCGTCTTAAGACGATAATCGTTCTCAGCATTCGCCAAAGAGTGAGGAAAACCACAGAAAAACTTCAACCCTGAGAAACAATCCCAGGGTTCGAACCTGGAACCTCCGGACTAATAGCCAAGCGCGCAAGGCACTGAGCCACCAGCCCGAGCAAATCATTTAGAAAAATATTAAATGAGAATGGTTCAAGATTAGAACCCTGCGGAACTCCAGATAGTATTCTGAAGCGAGTGAACTAGTAACCATTATAGAAAACGTAACCACTCCTTCCAAAGAAGTAAGATGGAATTATCAGTAAAGACAACATCGACCTGTCCTCGCTGGTCCAACGGTCCAGATATATACTGGGTGATATTTGCCAAGTTGGTTACAGTGGATCTACCTGACATAAATCCGTGTTGATGGATTGACAAAAATGATTTAGCATTAAAATAAATATTATCATATAAAATATAAGTGTTTATAGGTCTGTAATTTACAATGTTGGCCCGGTCACCTCTCTTAAACACTGGCACTATTTTACTAGTTTTCCAAATTGTCGGAAATATGGAACTTTTAATAATTAAATTGTATAGTATACAATGTAAGCTTGAGTTTTATGATTATCTACTTGACAAAATCATTCTGTTGAAAATAATTTGACATTCATTTAGAAACATACTTCCTATAATTAATATTGCGTATTAACTTATACATAACTTAACTATGAATAGAATTATAAAATATTTTGTTTGGTAGCACAGTACGAAGTTATTATTAGGAGTATTCATCCGATTGAAAAAATAGGATTTATTTTTTTACACAAGATTTATTAATTTGTCATAATTCATAAAAATTTCTTCTAATTAAATTATGTAGATAACTCCGAATCTTCAGTGGATTACTTACTTGAATCATTGTTCTCAGAATGCTTATTATTAATTCCTCTATTGTTTTTTTCTATTGCTGGTTCTTTGTTTCTATATTATTCTTCCACTTTCTTTGGGTGTTCACGCGTTACTTACCACTTTCTTGTTGAAAACGTGTTAAAAAATCGGTCACACAATTTCTCCACTTCGCCTGTTTTAAAAGTTACGTTTTACCCTCCGACATACTCCTTCATACTTGCCCACACCATTTCAATTGGCTTGAGATCACGGTGATAGGGTGGTAATCTAACACATGGGCTGAAAAGTCCCGGGCCTAACAAAGAAAACACGGTTCTTTTGGTTCAAAATTAACTTTATTCATCAACGTAATCTCCATCAAGAGCAACGCAATCATTCCAGCGCCGCTCTAACATTTCAATACCACTTTTGTAGAACGATTTATCTTTTGCCTCAAAATAGGCCTCAGTTTCATTCGTGCGAAATTTCTTACCGGCGAGCATTTTTTGAGGTCTGCGAACAGCCAGTAGTCGCTGGGAGCCAAATCTGGCGAATACGGTGGATGTGGGAGCAATTCGAAGTTCAATTCATGTAGTTTTGCCATTATTTCCTTTCTCAAGATAGTCGATGAATATTATACCACGCACATCCCTAAATACCGAGGCCATAACCTTTCCAGCCGATTGTTGTGCTTTCGGGCGCTTTGGACGAGGTTCACCAGTTGCTGTCCACTCAGATGACGATCGTTTTGATTCCGGAGTAAAGCGATGGATCCATGTTTCATCCATTGTCACATATCGACGCAAAAATTCCGGTTTGTTACATGGCCACACAGTGCTCAGAATCATCAACACGTTTTTGTTTTTGGTCAACAGTGAGCAAACGCGGCACCCACTTTGAACAGAGCTTTCTCATAGTCAAATACTCATGCAATATAAAGCCAATACGTTCTTTTGATATCTTTACGATGTCAGCTAACTCACGCAACTTCACTTTTCGATCATTCAAAACGATTTTGTGGATTTTTTTGATGTTTTCTGGTGTTACCGCCTCATTTGGACGTCCACTGCGTTCTGCATCATCGGTGTCTCTACGACCACGTTTGAAGTCAGCAAACCAACGTTTTATTGTTGTTTCTGATGGAGCGGAGTCCCCATAACACTTTTCAAGCCATTGCTTCGCTTGAACGGTATTTTTTCCTATCAAGAAGTAGTGTAAAATTAAAACACGAAATTGTTTTTGATCCATTGTTTGGAAATAACAAAAGCAGCGTGACTCTTAGCACAATAACTCACAAGCTAATGAATAGAATATCATGAAATTTTAACAGCTGTCTTTTGAGCGTTAGTACTAACTGAGAGAAAGGTGGCTGCAATAAAACTAGCGTCATCTATGTGTTAGGCCTGGGACTTTTCAGCCCATGTGTTAAGCACATCATTTCTTAAAATCTACTAATTTCATACCTCTTGAATCGGATTTGTGCATTTTAATTATACTGTAGAGCCTCTATCTTTGTCGTATGTTCATTAGACTGTACCACGTTTAACCACAACGGTAATATTCTTGCAATACCCGAACGGTTGAACGTTGCAGGGTAGGCAAATTGCAAGAAATCTTAATTCAACGAACGGTAATATTCTTGGAATTCCCGAACGGTCGGTTACACGCTAGGCAAATACCGGGAATTGAGCCATAAATGATAATATAAATACATACCTCAAGTGATAAATATTTGTCGTTATATCAGAGGTTACTGACGCTAAAACCGGGTTTTTCCCTGTACATTTGAATAGTAAAGTACGGGACCGCTTAAAATTTGACGCTAAGAAAGGAGTGTCGTTACAGCCGAAGTTGTTATAACCGGGTTCTACTGTATTTACATTATTAATTAGTAATTATCCTGTCATTAGATCTCGGCCTGTGGGATAATAAAGGTTATTGTTCTTACTATTATTTTCTTTTACCCTGTATAACTAAAAACATAGGTATAGCTTTCAAACTAATTTATGTAATTAATTTATTAAATTTACCTAAGGAAAATGTACTGTTCCTCTTTATCCTAGCATCCTTATAATCCTTGTATAAGATATACGCGCTCATACAGGCTTTAAATACATTTAATATTTTTCATTACTACACTTATCAGGCGCCAAATATTTGCTCCAGCCTTAATTGATTAATGAATCTTGACATCGAGGGGCAAATGTATACGTTCATGTCGCTGGTATATTGACTGAATTGGTATCGCGTCCGTTACATATACATAGACGTTCGGTTTTGCGTTTCTAACAATAAAAGCGAATCAAATTCATTAAGGATCGAGACTATCGAAGGACGCTGTTCTTCAAGCTCGTCACCGCCGCAATTAACTCTTTAAATCTTATAGATAATCGGTCACGTACAACGTATTGTGTAGATTTTTTCTTTAACTCGTGATAAAATGTGAGAATTGAAGAATTTCGGTAAAAGAGAGGAATTTCTGATTGAGTTTCCTTTTGTTTGTTTTTGCCATACAAATACGAGTTGATTTTAAATGTGATTTAGATGTGTAAATTTCTGTTCTTTTGACTAACTCGTAATAAACACTGTCTAGAACATTCTTTTGATCGTTCCTAAACAATTTAAAAAAGATTAAAATAGTTTTTCGGGCTTTCACGGCCGTTGGCTATTATCGTGACGAACAACTGCGATTTGTATTCTAAAACGTCAGGATAGAAACCTTAGCGACACGGCGGGAACCAGACAATTGTTACGATAAAGATTCTTTTCTTCAGACCATTAAACAAATGTAGATTTACCTTAGAACCATACAATAGACACATTTTGATTTGGCGTGAACTTGGCGCATACAAGCCATAGTTTTTCCGAGAAAAGCCTCAATACGAGAATTGTGGTAACTTTTATTTCATAGAAAGTGAAGCTCTCACTAGACAGAGGGATCTGGATGAGATCCTTCTATATATGGCAATAGTGGAAAAACAATTTGTTTTATAGATGATAATACGAACAACTGGCTTTTCGGAATTGATGCAAAGAAAATCTAATCCCTAGATGGCAATCTACTGGGAATGCACAGGTATAGCAGTAAACTCCACTCACACAAATTTATTAATTATGCGGAACGCAGCGTTTCAAGAGCACGTGGGCTCTCATTGTCAACCGTGTTACCGACTGAAAGTAAAAACTGTATCACACATGCAAATTATTTTCTGCGCAGGCTCTAAAATTTCTAAAACATATGACTATTTACAATCTACTCGGTGGTCTAATGCCTTTTTCGGGAAAGGATGGACCGAAAGCGAACCGTATCTTTAACAGGGCCTATGGTAAT
>CM042079.1:55236016-55320000 GCA_023509865.1 Trypoxylus dichotomus
TCTACCAGGATATATTGAACAAAAGATTAGAATATATAGTAACAAAAGAAGATATAAACGAAGAATGGGAAAATATAAAACAAGGAGTAAAGAAAAATGCATTTGAAGTCTTGGGTAAAAAGAAGAAACTCAGATACAAGAAGTAGACACAAAAGATTTGGATGATATAGATTTAACAGAACTCACAGAAACTTGAGGACTACTAAAATAGAAAAGCGACCGGTTGGATGCCATTAACAACGAGGTATGGAAATATAGGGGAATTATACTACCCTACATGCAGAGCGAAAGTAGTTTTGTTGTTTAAAAAAGATTGAAAATCATAGCAGAAGAACTAATAGAAGAAGAACAAATGGGCTTTAGAAAAGGAAGACGAAATATTCACTCTACAACAAATTATAGAAAAGCACATTGAATACAAGAGAAAAACACACATTGGGTTTATAGTATTATAGCTTACTTGTTGAGCATGGTTTTCTATCTCTTGCTGACCGCCGCGAGCGTAACAGTGTGGAGTTTCTTTGCAGGATCCTGAAAAATACTATCGACTCGCCAGCCCTTCTAGCGCAAATAAACTTTACCGTACCTACTCATCATACTCGCTACTATAATATATTTCAAGTACCTAGAGCTAATACCAACATTTTGCTTAAGGCACCTCTCAGTCACATGGTGAGGAACGCAAACAAACGGGATCTGGAGCCATTTTTGTGAGTCTTTCTTTTTTTTTTTGTTTCATTATTATATACATTTTCAGCAACACGACATTAATTATTTTATTTTAAATAAGAATTGTATTGTAATTTGTCCTGTAATTGGCCCTTGAGCTGTTGGGCAATAAAGGATTATTATTATTATTATTATAGACTTCGAGAAGGTTTCGGTAACGTAAACAGATGTAAATGAAAGGACAGGGATATCCACATCATTTAATAACAGCTATACAGGATTTATACACTGACACCAGAATTGTGGTAGATATAGGAGGAAAATTAACTAGGAGTTAGACAAGGCTTGTTGTAGATTAATTGTAATTTACTTTTTATCCTGTAATTGGGTTCTGTCCTGTTGTATTATTTTTTTTTCTGCGGGGGGAGATAACTTTGATAGACGATGATGCACCTGGTTCTATGGTGCATCAGTGTGAAACTCTCCGACGTTTTAACGTCCCATACTCACTAAAAAACTCCCCGGAGCTGAGGCCTATTCCCTCCGGAAATACAGCATTACTTCGGAGGGAAGGCTACAGGTCTTATTCCATACGCAGTTCGCTTTGCATGTTAGCTCTGTGCCTCGATCTTTCATCCCTCTCTTTCTTTCCCATGACGTTTCGCACCATAGTTTGCACTGCTATCCAACTTCCTTCATTTTCAATCGTACTTGCTACGATGGTAGTTAGGTGTTACATGCCCTATAATCCTTTCTGCTTGCCGTCTCTCTGCGGCCCACGTTGGGCATTCCTGCGAAAGTCTACCTGGTAGGAACCATATCCTGTCAGAAACTGCGTGAGAAAGTAGCTCACCTGACTATGTTTTCTGTCCACCGACGGCCTTAAGTTCCGTATTAGTGTTTTGGTCCATGCAGCACGCCCAGTATCGCTGCTCCATCTATTCTGCCATCTGTTTCTCTTTTGCACCAGTAAGTCTGTAGGTGGTGTTCGAGTTAGCACAAAGAGAGCCTCAGATATTATTATTATTATTGTTATTATTATTACTATTATTATTATTATGTCTCAATTTGTGCGTTACGATTTTTTTAGCTTACCCGCATTTGATTTATTAATAATTTCATTAGCATTCGTGTAGTGTGTGTATGTGTTATGTAATAAATGATTATTTGCTTTTCTTTTTATGCGCATATATGTAAATAAAAACAGTAGAAGCCTTCAACGTGGTGACTCACTATGTTTGTTGAAATTATTCCTTTTGCTGCAAGTAATAACAACTACTTAACTCATTTTTTTTCAAAGTGTATAAGGAAAATATCGACCTATTAAACCAGGTTCTTATTTCACTACTTCATTATGCGTAATACTATTTCGTTTTCTACATTCGCTACCTTCTAATTTATGACTAAACATGGTATTCGATTCGCTTTAAAAGGTGACAGCCTTTTTTGTTTGTATGGCATCCACGTAGTCCTTCATTTAAATCGCTTTCTGGAACATCTGCTTTAACCAAATGAATTATTTATATATTACCGCCGTTCTTTTTTATCTGTTTCTTTATTTGGATCGAAAAAATCCGATTCTGATATGGGATCCTTAATTAACAAAAAAGATATTCAAATGGTTCAAAGTGCAGCTGTATGACTTTCCTTTCTTTCTTCATTTCAGATTTTAGGCACATTGCCTTCCTAAACATCTATAAAATCTCGCTTTGGTTGGCAAACTCGCCACTACCATCCGTTCTACGTATTCCTTCCACTTATTTTTGTTTTGGATATATTCACAGGAAAGCCATGGTTTTGGTTTTATTTGACGATATTTTCATTTCATAGATTTACGATTAACGAGTTAACGTCAACGGCAAACACCAAAGCTTTGCAATCAATGTGTTTCAACAGGTCATTAATAGATGTTAAGAATAATAAGGGACCGAGATTAGAGCCCTGCGGAACACCAGGATGAATAGGGCATACTTTGGACGTGTAGCCGTTATAAGATAAAAACAAGTTTCTTAATTCTTCTAAGATCTTAAAGACTTCGTGATTTGAATTCCTTGTATTTTTAATTTGTTTCCACATTTTATATGATCCGATGTCTGGTCCTTTATATATCCTTGCGTCTTTTACTTGTCTAGCTAATTTGTTATTTGTAATTATGTAGTTTATTACCGGTCTCTGTCCTCTTGCCGACCAAGTGTATTTGGGTATATCTTCCTTTCTGAAGAAACTGTTTATTATTTTTAATCTATTAAAGGCAGCAAAGATTCAAAGTAGTTTTCCATTTTCTTTACATGTGCAATAGATATATTTCCTATAGGAGCGTTAAATCTCTCACTAAAATTACTTGGTCAGTTTTATTGAATTTATCCATTAAAGTCTGTAGTTGACTTTGGATTCGTCAGTTTTTTCTTCTTCAGGTGCATACATGGCCATCAATGTCACATTTCCTCCTTCAAATCTTATTCTTGCTGTGATAATGCGTTCGTTAATATATTCTTAATTCTTTAGGTTCTTTTCAAATCTCTTATGTATATATAGTGCTACCCCCTTACTTGTTCTTTGTTCCCTCCGTACTCCACTATAAACCATCATATATTCGTCTAACACCTTGTATGACGTCAGGCTTAATTGGCCAATAAAACTATTTTTAACACCCGTACACCAGCTTATTATTACGATAAACATTAGCACACACAAAAGAACTACAACAATCAGATAAAAGACGAGAGGAACGTCAAAAATTGTAGGCTGTAGAGTCGCTCAGTGTCGATTACAATAGGTATATCGATGGTTATCTCTTGAACGGCTCAGAATAGCAATTGCGTCAGCGAAAAAAATTAATTAACACCTGTAAACAATTAGGAAATTACGGTGGGTTGTAATTTTACGATTTCAGGAAATTTTAACTAACGATTATGAACGTAGTCCCGAGATCGTATCTCGTTTTCATCTAAGTAAATGGACACTTTAATTAAGTGTCTATAAGTAGTTTTGCATAAGTAATTAGCGTGAATTTACCGTGATATTGTTGGCATTGTAATTGGAAATATCCGTTTTGTTTTTTGATTATGTCACATAGGCATTTTTTTGACCATGCAAAAGCGACATTAAAATCTTTCCTTGTTGTGACAGAAATTTATATCATATAAATCTCTTGGAGTTGCAGAAGATTTACGAATGCTAGGGATAACTGAAGCCTTTTTGGTTGTGATAATGGTTTCTTTTTTAATGAAAAGCTAGTTCGATATACAGTCCCTGTCCAATTTATTGGGGCCATTTTCTAAAATATCGATTTTGTTAAAATATAACACATGGGCTCAAAAGTCCCGGGCCTAACAAAGAAAACACGGTCTTTTTTGGTTCAAAATTAGCTTTATTCATCAACGTAATCTCCATCAAGAGCAACTCAATCATTCCAGCGCCGCTCTAACATTTCAATACCACTTTTGTAGAACGATTTATCTTTTGCCTCAAAATAGGCCTCAGTTTCAGCGATAACCTTTTCATTCGTGTGAAATTTCTTACCGGCGAGCATTTTTTTGAGGTGTGCGAACAGCCAGTAGTCGCTGGGAGCCAAATCTGGCGAATACGGTGGATGTGGGAGCAATTCGAAGTTCAATTCATGTAGTTTTGCCATTGTTTTGCTTGACTTGTGACACGGTGCGTTGTCTTGATGAAATAACATTTTTTTCTTTGCCATATGCGGTCGTTTCTTTGCAATTTCGGCCTTCAAACGCTCCAATAACGCTATATAATATTCACTGTTGATGGTATTTCCTTTCTCAAGATAGTCGATGAATATTACACCACGCACATCCCAAAATACCGAGGCCATAACCTTTCCAGCCGATTGTTGTGCTTTCGGGCGCTTTGGACGAGGTTCATTAGCTAGTGTCCACTCAGATGACGATCGTTTTGATTCCGGAGTGGAGTGATGGATCCATGTTTCATCCATTGTCACATCAACACGTTCTTGTGTTTGGTCAACAGTGAGCAAACGCGGCACCCACTTTGAACAGAGCTTTCTCATAGTCAAATGCTAATGCAATATAAAGCCAATACGTTCTTTTGATATCTTTACGATGTCAGCTAACTCACGCAACTTCACTTTTCGATCATTCAAAACGATTTTGTGGATTTTTTTGATGTTTTCTGGTGTTACCGCTTCATTTGTTTAGAGGCTTTTTTACACTGAAAGGTAATACCTGATTTTGTAAGTCTGTAGGATTATAGACATTTTTATTTATATGTTCATACGGCAGGTACTTCTCATACGAAACTAACAATTATAATATCGACAAAATAATGTCTCTCGTATTTCTTTGCGTTTAGAAATGTAATTCCTAACTCATACCGTTGCTAAATGTTTATAGGGGAACTACAAAATTACATGGAACTATAGAAATTTCGCTAAGCGTAATACCCTACCCAAATCCAAATATCGTTCTTGATGCGTTCATAGGACGATCAATCTAAATCGGTTTAAAGTTTACATTATCTAAAAGACAGGAATTTATCCAACATGGTGACATAGAGATTTGAATTTATAGAGAAGTTATATTAGAAGGAAGTAAAACCCATTGCGATATCCTATATACAAGATAGCATTTGTTCGAACATGTTAACTCCATTAAAACCTTTAAGTATCGCATTTTCTATAATGGATATTCAAATTGAGACGATAAAGTATTTCAAAAATCAATTTTATTCTACCAATTTCAAATAATTTAGCCCCAGTGTATATAGATTCTTCGAAACTAAAAAATAAAGAAGAAAACATAGCGGTTATAGTCTTGCGGTCTGATGAGGACTGCTTGCGTAACAATCTACACAACGCCATAAATTTTTCTACACGAGGAAATACGAACATCACACTAATAAATCGACAGAAAAAAACTCATTTGCATCAGATTAAGAGGCGCTGTATTTTGTTGCTTCGCTCCCGCTATAAATGGGTGTGTCAATGATTCAAATGGAACTGTTATATTTGTTAAACGTATCTATACGTATACACCATAACACACATTCTCCTGACATTTCCCTGGCTACTTTTATTTTAAGAAATGGATTTGAATCGAAAGCGATATACGAGGGGAGGTCCAGAAGTTCGTGGAATGAAAGGGTTTTAAATAAAATAAAGCAATAAATCTATTTTTCCTTTTCAATATAATCACCCTTAAGCACAATACATTTATTAGATCTATGAATTAATTTTTCTTAACCATCATAAAAATATTTTTTATCTTTCGCCTCAAAATGGGCCAAAGTTGCCTCCTTTACCTCATTGTTGTCGGAAAACTTTCTTCCACGTAAGCCTTTTTTTTAAATTGGGGAACAAATAAAAATCACTAGGTGCCAGGTCTGGACTGTAGGGTGGATGGACTATCGATTGAAAGCCATGCTTGTGCAGAGCAGCCATTGCAACCTTGCTCTTGTGAACCGGCGCATTGTCTAGCAAGAGCAACACACCCTTGGTCAATTTTCCTTCATGGCCTCCTTTAATTTTTCTAATATCGCTGCGTAATATTCTCCGGTTATGCTCCTACCCTTTTCTTTATAATGAATCAATAATATCCCCTCACAATCCCAAAAAACAGTAGCCATCTACTTTCCAGCCGATTCTGACACTTTGAATTTCTTTGGCGGTGGTGTGCCCTTTTTATGCCATTGCATGGACTCCTGTTTGGACTCAGGCTCAAAGTGATGAACCCATGTTTCATCTCCGGTAACAATCCGCTCCAAAATCTGTGCAGGTTTGTCTCCACACAGCTCCAAAAATTGTTTGGACGCACAGACGCGCTGCTGTTTCTGCAGCGGCGTGAGCATTCCCGGTATCCGTCTTGCACTGACTTTTGTCATACCCAGGTGGTCATGTAGGATACGCAAAATGGTGGTATCTGATACCCCAACTAATGCAGATAATTGTATTTTCTTAAAACGGGCATCTTGCAGTAGAAATTTTTGCACTTTCTCGACGATGTCTGATATGGTGGCCTCAACTGGCCGTCCTGAGCGGGGGTCGTTTTCAATCGACTCCCGACCATGTTTAAAAAGATCAAGCCACTTATAAATCATTGATTTACTAGGGCACTGGTCCCCATAAACGGTTTCCATTTCATTCAATATGGTTTGAGCATTCTTTCCTTGCTTTGTAAGGAACTTTATCACAGCACGGTGTTCAATTTCCTCTATAGTTTCAGTTTTCTTCCGGATTAACTTGTTTAGTAGGCAACTATTCGTAAACGACTGACGCTATAGGGCTACAACTTTACTTATATACTAATGTTGAGTCGCTAATCAGAGTGACACCTAGCGAGCGCCCCTATCCCCAGTTCATCCCCTCCATTCCACGAACTTCTGGACCTCCCCTCGTATGATCGCGCTTTGTTACGGATGAATTTTCAAAGCACATTTCAAGGTTGCTTTCTATTATTGCCTTTGGAAACGCATTAAAACTTCTTATATCTTCAACGCGAATATTTAGGAAGCTTGTTATAGTGGGACAGCCTGTAGATATAACAACTTAATATTCTAACTCGAACATTTGTAGAGAGGAAGCACGTGATAATTGCGGCTAGCCGTTTGCTAGAATAGAAATGTCACTGCAAATCAATTAAGCCAAAACAGACCGTTTAAATGTCAACTGCTTAAAAAAGTTGCAATAAAATTCATTAGATATGTACAGAAACCTCGCAACGTGTAACACAGCACGCAAATTCCAATACGTTTTTTTATGCTAATCTTCTTCACGCATAATTAATTAATTTGCGTAGTAAAGGGAAAAGTTTACACACACAAAATGGCTACTGCATTTTCTATTTAAATTAACGTTAAGATAATGACCAATTCGTGAATGTTGTCGGGTATATTTTGATATCTTGAGGTATACACGGTTTTGGCTTTTATCAATTGCTTTATGTCTAGAGCGCACAAACAGCATAACGTATATCACAGACGTACAATTAATTGATTAATTGATGTGCATTACTTGGGAGATGACGAAATTACATATACGATAAATAATTTGTATTTCCATAATCCATAATGACTCCTTTTAGGTTAACTGGATACTTTTCAATCAAAGCTTTTTTAAATTTTTAATTGATAGTGGTACAAGTTTTGCCGACGCTTTTATCCACATATTGCAACAACTTAATGATAGTCAGCAAATTATCTACAAATATGCTTATAGACTTTACCCATTCACAAGGAAGCTAGCAATAAACCCAGAACCATCCTACAATTACTCTAATACTGCTCAATCATTCTGGTCGGCATTGTGCAGCAACAAACATACAAACCATTTGCCCGCATCCAAATCGCACTTATATACACTGTCGCCCATAATAAAATGAACACTTTAAATTTTAACAAAATTTTTTAAAAAGAAATACTTTTATTTATGCAATGATTCTATAACCATGTACACAATTTACTAATTAAAGGACTAAAGTAGAATATTATTTTTCAAAATCGTGAAATACGAGGGCAAACTGAAATGTTTCGGGAATCGGCAAGAGATGGCGCATGAAGTGGATTCATCGGTCGGCAAGGGCAATCTCTTTTATGGCAACTGTCAAAATTTCAAACGTCTACTGTCAATAGTTGTTGTTTAAGAGTGTGTTTTGTGTAGCAAGTCAGGCGGTTTCGCAAAAATCGATAAAATCGAATTTCGTGCAGTGATAAAACAATTCTGGATGGCTGAGAAAACGGCCACTGAAACTCGAAATACTTTGATGGAGGTTCATGATGAATGTGCTCCATCATTTTCGACCATCAGCTTCTGTGTGAGCGAGATCAAACGAGGCCGCGTAAGCACAAGTGACAAACCACGTAGTGGGCGCTCAAAAACCGCTACCAACCGTCAAATGGTCGACAAGATTCGTGATGTCGCGTTAGCCGATGGTCAATTAAAGTTGAAAGAGATAGCAGAGACAACAGGCATCTCAGAAGAACGCCTTGGCTATATCGTGTTCTTGCCGATTCCGGAAACAGAGGAGACTGGACAAGAAAATAATGGGGAAACGTAATATGCACTGATGAGTCCAAATATGAAGTGTTTGATCAAAACCGGAGAACATTTGTCAGTCGCTTAAAAGACGAGGAAATGCTTTCTGAGTGCATTACACCAACAATAAAGAAAGGTGTTGGTTCCATTGTTGGATGGGGTTGTTTTTCACTAAGTGGAACAGGGAGATATTAGAAGAAAATGCTAATAAGCAACAATTTTGCACGACAATGATCCGAAGCAAAACCACTTCGGTAATGAATGAAGGAATATTAAAAATAATGACTTCTCCTCCGCAGAGTTCCGATCTTAATCCGACAGAACTTCTATGAGAGGAACTGGACAGACGAATTAGAATAGAATGTTCAACGTCCAAAACCCATCTCTGGACGATATTGCCAGAAGTCAATGGAACAATATTACTCAAAATAGACCAAGGAAATTGGTAGAAAGAATGCATGAAATAGGAAGTGTCTATACTATTACGAACGGTAGTGTATGTATGTATTTTTACTTGAAAGCCGTACATATAGCGCAATTATTTCACGAATTAAACCAATTATCGCAGCTAGTCGAGTCTCTATATTACATATGCGGTGTTGCTCTGGTGTCCTTCGCCTACCTAATTGCTATAGTAATTAAGGCAAGCACTCCGATAGTTTACGACGTGTTAAACGTCGATAGGGCCTCGACAATCCGCGAATTATGCGATTAATCAATCAAATTGAATTGGACGCTGTTCCTTTCGTCTAATTGCGACCTGTTACACGCGAATAACACGCGAAACATTCGAACAATGAACGGAAAGGTGCGAAACACGGTTCGAAAGTGACGTGAGAGCCGTTGCTATTGTCTTGTCATCGAAAATGTAACGGATTTTAATTGATAAGTGGGTGAAATGGTGGAAGAAATTGTAACGTGTTGTATAACGCGAAGTATCGTGTAGATATGGACATGGAAATATGGATTTAATGAAATGCCATTTCCAATTCTTTGTTGGTGTTCCATTGTGTGCGTCTGCTGCATTAGGAATTAAAAAGGGTTGGTGTAATGAAAAATTGATGGAAATTCTAATCTTTATAGTAACTTTTGTCTATAAGCGATGTGATGCTTACTAGATCTAGCCAATTTTAGCCATACTGGCATGTTGTTCTGATGTATTCGTTCCCAATATTGTTTGAATATACACTAATGTTTTGCTTTAAGGTGATTGTTGTTACGTTTTAAGTACGGAGTGGCTGAACCAAACTAATTTTTCCTAAGTATCACGTATAATAGCTTCATGAATTGTTACATCACACATTATTGAAAACTGAATAGTATTTTGGGCTATCTATCTGAGAAAGATACGGAGAAAACTGTGCAACTTTTACATTGATAATTAATTATTAAAAGAAATTGATGAGGAACACGAAAGCAATAGCTACTCTGAACAGATAGCGAGTTTAATTCATCGAACGACGCAGCCCCATCGCGTTTACTTTGATTTATCTCAAATATGAAACGGAATACGGCAGCTTCAATCAAGGACATGGCCAACGCGTTCTTCTGAGATGCCTGTTGTCTCTGCTATCTGTTTCAGCTCCAATCGGCGATCGGCTAACTTGAGATCATGAATCTTGTCGACTATGTCGTCGTTGGTAGTAGTTTTTGGAGCGCCCACTGCGTAGTTGGTCACTTATGCTTGTGCGGCCACGTTTGAACTCGCTCAGCCAGAAGCTGATGGTCGAAAATGATGGAGTACATCCGCCATGAACCTCTAGTAAAATATTTCGTATTTCCTCAACCGTTTTCCCAGCCATCCAGAAGTGTTTCATCACTGCACAAAACACTCTTAAACAACAACTATTGACAGTAGATGTCTGAAATTTTGACAGTTGCCATAAAAAAGGTTACTCTTGCCGACCAATGAATCCACATCATTCTTTGTGCGCCATCTCTTGCCGATTCCGGAAACATTTCAGGTCACTCTCGTACATAGTTTTAAATTGTAATTGCAACCATTGAGCACTTTTACAAGTTAGAAAGTATTGAGATAATTTTTAAGAATTTTTTCACGTCCCACGTGGTTATTGTTCTGAAGCGTTGCGCATTGATGTCGGTGTTCCCTAAGGCTCTGTCTTAGAGCCAACCTTATTTCCAAGGTATATCCATGATAAAGTTAAGGTTAGGTGCTATTTTAATTCTTGTAGTATTGTTGTTATGATGATGATATTAATATTTTGGTAAGCGGTCAAACTTATATTGTGCTTCTCCGAAGTACGTATCCTGTGTAGAAGGAGACTAAGAATGTTAGATCTAATACCATAAACACTTTTAACTTGAATAATGTTGATATTGTTAACTCTATTAAATTTAAAATAAATTTTTAGGTTAATTGGATTAGTTGATGCAGAAGTTAGTTTTGTGCTCAAAAATCTAAATATCCCTCCAAAAGAGGAAAATTCATATAATGTTTAATTTAAAGCAGACCGAACTATGCAAACCAATTTTTAATCAGTTTGTTATTTATTATTGCAATTTATATAAGAATTCTGTTGTTAAAATAATAATGTCAACTAATTTTTCTTTTTGATTTTCTGTACGAAAATAAGTACCCTCAAACGGGAATTTTGTTGTGAGGTTTTCTATATAATCTTCGTGCGTGGTCTCTTGCCGATTCCGGAAACATTTCAGCTCACCTTCACTGCAATTTTTTGAAACGATGGCGTTTCTCAGAAAAGAAAAAAGTAGGACGTACAACGCAACAAAGAGTCGTTTAGAATTACTGGTGAAGAATTATCTCAAAAAATTAAAGAGAAATAGATACGTCTTGGAAGCGAAATTTCTGTAAATCCATATAATTTTGTAGGTCCTCTATAGGGGTTTAGCAACGGCATGCGTTGGGAATAACCTAGAATTACATTTCTGAATGCAAAAAAATTGCAGAGATATTATTTTATCACAACTACTAGATATCTAGGGGAAGTATTTGCCATACAAACGTATAAATACAGGGAAACCAAATATTCTTTTTAATAGTTCATATGGAGCTATATAAATTTCGCTGGCTGCAGAATTCAGTTTGAATATGGACAAAACAAGAGAACCAATGAAGTATTGATAGATAAACAGATGATACCGCTTCGTAGATCATTTATTTAAATTCCTATACTTCATTCACGTTAAGAATGCAGACTTGGAATAGATAGGTCTTACAATACGGGCTTGCTATTGGCTAATGGGCGAGGCATGTTCAGATAGGAGAAATTCATGCAATTTATTTATATGAAATTTCTGTCTGTTATCAAATTTACTTACGATTTTGTTGCCGTTGTTTCCTGCAGTTTTTCATCGAATTTCATCTTTATAAACAAGTTGTGGCAAAAAGAATTCTTTTCAGAGTTCTTTTATCTCATCATTTAATAATTCAAGATACTACATAATGAATTATACAACCAAAATAATATTTACTTTACTATTACAAAATTACAGCTTTGATTTGGTATGCCCGAGGAAGCAATAGTACATCCAGTTGTAGGATCATTGAAAAACCCTCAAGGGAAACCTATTGGCAGTAGGCAGAGGCTAATTAATGGCTTACAATTTATATGTGCAATTGAAGCAAGAAAATTGCAAGTCAAGTTGATTGCAACATGACTTGGTTTAAGTGAAAGAATAGTATGAGAACAATGCCAAAGAGATTAATACAAGATAAATTCCCAGCTTGCCCCCTAAGAAACACCTTCGAGAAACAATATACTATCACTTAGACGAAGCTCAAATATCTATAATTAGACGATATGTACAAAATTATTAAATGTAAATATAATACATTTTGACCTTCGATTTAAACCAACTTATTAATCCTTTGCAGGTTATTACTGCATATGACAATTTGCCCTGTTAGGATTTAAGTGGTTAAAAAGGAATCGAAACAGTGTGCTAATGTAACAACAAGACATTGTGCTACAGAGACGTCGGTATTTAACTAGCATTAGAAAATTAAATAAATTGAAATTATTTGTTTATAAATCAAATTCATATGTTTATTTCATTTGTTATTTTATAAATAAAATGCTAACAGTAAAGAAATCTTTTTTATTAAATTTAGTGGGGATATAAAGAGAAGAGAACCATATAAATTTGTAATATGTGCAGTTAAGAGATTTTTATAATTAATTAATATATTTGATATTTTATTGTAGTCATTAATATGCATGCAATTATTTATTGACTGTACTGTCGTTGAAAATGTACATTGGTTTTACTGCAGTCAGGGTACAATATTTGCACTGCTGTCTTCTTTTTCACTGAACAGGTCATCTACCTTCACCATTGACAATAACCAAATTCTATGCAAGATTTAAGGATGTTGTGTATTGGCATATACTTTGAAGTCATTCGATGGACTTGGATACAGTCCCGTTGAGCCCATTATGTATTGGTCATAATCAGCACCATCCCTCCTTGTTTGGCTTTATCTTGTATATATTGAATTGCTTAGTTTCAATCATACCATTGAAACTTTCTCTTTTAAAATTGATGGAGATTACCAACGGAGAGATTTACTTCTTGACAACCGTCGGTATAACACTGTGTATATAACCACTCATGTCAAAGTTATATTTTCGCTTCAAGTTTATCCATGACAATATTGTCATTTTAAAGCTTATCATATGACATTTATGTTGTCTTCGATTAACACCAAATGCATTCTCATTTACTTTTTAACATAATTAAATAAGCTCCAACTAATTCGGTAAATTAAACAACCGAAGGATACTTTTATATTGCAATTGATGTTACTTTTACTTTATTATTGCGGTATTATTTTACCAGGTCATATAACCATAATGTATTGCACATAAAATATGAAAAACTTCCTATTTATTATACAAGATTTCAATAACCAAACTTGGATGTTTACGATGTTGTCATTTGACAGTTCCATCGGCTAAATTTCACCAGTGTAATACAGCCGCCGATCGTAGCGCTACCTACTGCATTCTTAACGTGAATGAAGTATATATTCATTACGAAGAGTGACATATTAACTTAAACGAAAAAAAAGAAAACAATATAAAATAGCAAACAGCTACATTATTTAATCCTTCTTAATCTGGCACAACGTATAAATAATTATGTAAAATAACTGCCGAAAGTAAACGATTTACGTCTTATATGACTCGACATATGTAAAATGTTAGATTCTTTAGATTATCTATTATTAGAGAACAAGATCTAAAGATAGATAAATCAATTTCTTGTATAGAAAAAAATGTACAGGTAATTTATCTTACGATGTGCGGTTTTGACATTATTCAATATAAAGTACCTTGACATTCTGCAAGGCATACTCTCATTTTTTCTTGATGTTCTTTTTCAACACCCACAGATTTCTATTAAAGAACAGTAGAAAATAAATGACGCTAGTCATCTCTGAGAGAGATGCTTGTTTTTTCCCAACATAACTAGCAGACAATTGTACAAGATTATCGTGACGCGTCTTTAGTATTCTACTCGATCAGCTTAAATTATAGCATGTCCGAGTTACATAGAAGTTATGTCAAGTACATAATAACCTAATCGACTTTGGATGATTATTTAAGTAATAAAGACCAGGAACTGTTGAATGATAATAATAATCATAATACACTCCGCAAAAAAAGTATAGCATAATTCATTTTTGTAGCACAAGAAAGGTACAAAGGAGCTGGTAGATAATATAAGAGATGTTCTAGAACTTAAATACGATTTTGAAAATGATTTATTTCCATATCCCACAACCTATCTTTCAGGAAATCCTAAAGAACAATATTTGGTCGCTAATTTCTCAAGTTTCCCAACGATCTATCAAGGTATTATCTGAATGATTACAGTAAAGTTTAGATCATGGGATCGTGGATAATAGAAAGCTCCAGTTTGCCGAAAAAAAAATATACAGGAAAGAAAATAATTTTATCATAACAAACTTGTATATTAATTAGTTCCTTTTATACGATCTATTTCTCTAAAAGTTCAATGTTGTTATAGTAATTATTCTTCTTTTTTGCTTACAGGAAGACGTCCCAAACAGATTCTCATGCCAAGGCAGAGCTTCAGGATATTACGCTGATGTCAGTTCAGGATGCCAGGTGAAACTTTAACAAAATCCTTTCCAAAACATATCAGACTATTTACCTTGCTCCTTTACAGGTGTACCACATGTGCGACGGCTTAGGCCGCCAATTCAGCTACTCCTGCCCTAATACCACGCTCTTCCAGCAAAGGATGTTGATCTGCGATCATTGGTACATGGTCAATTGTAGTAGGTCGGAGGGTGATTACACGGCAAACCTTTTGATAGGTCAGCAAAAACCGTTCGTGGAGGATTCGGAAAAGCAAATGTATTACAGAACACCCAGGCCAGATCTGCTAACCCAACCAACTGCGTCGGAAATCAATATAATTTACAGAACGAGTCCGGCACGGAATAAAACTGATTTGAATTTGGTTGGGGTGAATTCAGATTCTGACCAGAATAACGGTTCGTCTATACTAGCAACGTCTAAACCGTCCTATCAACTACCGAGTCACTGGTCCACGGAATTCTCTCAATCTGAGGTGACATCTCCTTCAAGTGTTGAGTATTCAAATATTCCCCGTCGGAAGGAAGTTAGCACCCGACTTCCCATACCGCTCTCTAGGATTCCATCTGTGAGCGAGAGTAATGTTCTTTTAGAATCGCCAACGGAGAATCCTGTGAAGGAAACTAGAAGGTTACCATTGGTACCGGTGCCTAAAGCAATCAATTTCAATTCTAATAATCTGGACAACGTTATAAAATCCAAACCAATTATTTCGTTCCCTAAGAAAGACGTGATAGTCAACTTTAAATCCTCTTTCAAAGCGACCACGCCAGTTTTTCCAACCAAAGAAGAGCTCGGTACTACCGAAGCGCCTTTGCACGATATTTTGACCGGACCAATTTTCGAAAAGGAAACGAAAACGTTGATCATACAAGTTCCCGATCAAGATACTAATGTTAACTTTAAATCTTCGTTCAAGGCAACAACGCCTGTTTTTCCCACAAAAGAAGAGTTGGGTACGACTGAATCTCCGATTGATGACCTCATCAAACCTCCAAATTCAGAAAATGGCCGGAGAACGTTTAATACTTTCCCTAAACAAGATGTAATTGTTAATTTTAATTCCTTATTTAAAGCAACGACTCCAGTTTTCCCAACCAAAGAAGAGCTTGGTACAACTGAAGCTTCCGTTGATGATATTATTAAGCCTCCAGTTTCTGGTAATCCAATAGATGCAATCCCAAGGAGGGGCGTCAATTTCGTTTCACTGTTTAAAGCAACCACACCAGTTTTTCCTACCAAAGAAGAGCTTGCGACCACAGAAGCTCCAGTGGATGATATCCTAAAACCACCAAATCCAGGTAATCAAAGATTCGAAATCCCTCTCTTTGAATCAGCGCAAGATAAAGATGAGAACGTAGACCAAAAGCTTAAATTTAAAAGCAAAACTAAAATTGCTTCACGATTAAACAACGAAAAGGTTTTAAAGGAGTTAAGGAAGATGTTTTCAATCCCGGACTATGAATTTCCGTTGGATTCGATTACGAGGCCGGATTATGGTCAAAAAATCGATTCCTTCCATGCAAATCCTTACTTAGCAGATGTCCAACCAAGGCAGCATGCTTCTTGAGGCGTATAAGAGTAGCAGTTACGAAGGACAATAACAAAATAAATATATACAAGTGGAAACTATATAACGTGTGTCTTACTTTTTGCGTATGTGTAGTAGAAGTAATTTCTTTGAATAGTTTATGTTTCAGTTTATTTTGCCAAGATTTCTATTTATTTACAAGGAACACCTTGTATATTTCCACTGGATGGACTAAATATTTTTAATTCTTATTTAAGATGAAAGTGAGGGGGTATATTTGATTTTTTTCTTAACTCTACAGATTCTTATTCTATAGGGTCAAATCCAAGGATAATCTAATGACTACAAAAGAAATGGTTCAATGATTGCCGAAATTGACCCTGTAAAATTGAAATTTGTCATTAGAATTGATCTTAGACACTCAGGGTCAGCGGCAGGGAATTGGCATTCTGATTGGGGAGTCATTGACTGCTGAAATCTTAGAGTTTGGTACAGGAACGATACGTGTAGTAATAGATATATAATTATTGAAGATATAAGTCTTTTTAGTCCTTTTATGAATAGTGTTTAATTTGCCTCACTTATAGAGCGTTAAAAAAGTGCCAAGTTATTAAACAGAGATCGTCATGAACTTTTATTAAATGTATATTTGTAATACTTATGATATTTCGAACACATACGGAAAATTGGAATAAAAAATAGAATGTTAGAAGTTAGAAAATAGAGTATTGTATATATATTATATTTAAGATTGTGTATATAACTGTGTATAAGAGAAATATTTTGCATGAAACTGATAATAAACTTTGTATAAAGTTGTGTAGTTTTTGTTTCTAAAATAGGGTATTTCGTATTGATAGTTGGTAATTTGTAATTTTATAATTTATTTTAAGAAAGCATCATATAATGCGACGTTTTGTCAGTTATATTAATTATATTATTAAACAAATATTATCATCTTGGTTCTAATTTCATTCGTAGTGGATTAATTATATAGTAGCATGACTCCTTCATTGGATTAGCATTATTTTGGTGTTCATGCGATTGTCTCGTAGCTTCTATAAGACCTATTTCATAGTTTTTCTTTTTTCAATTTCTTTCGCGCAGTGTAGCCAACCTAGGTAAATTTGTTTTCACTACCGCAAAATTTTGCTTCTACCATTATAAATCGGAGAGCCAGGAAATTAGTGTGATCCATCAACGATAATTTATTTTGGTAATCATTCAACATGAAATTCGTGCGTAAAGAAACGATGTCTTTCATTGTAGCAATCAATGGCAAATTTAAAATTAACTTGATTGTATAGGGTATCTTGTCCAGGCTTCGAAGTATTAGGTCTTATATTACATAGCGCTCTTTCATTTCCTTGTACGAATTCGCTTCTATTTGGAACTAGGCGTGTTGTTAAATTATTTCGCTGTGTAACGAATACATTCGTTTTCTACACCGTTTCTGACACCTGCCAAATTGTAAACTATGAATTACCTATAAATATAGTTACTTTTATTGTAATAAATACAATAAAATTATGTTTGAGATTATGTATTAATTATGTTTATATATTCGTTATAGTTATCTAACCGTTTGGAAGTACTATTAGGTGTCTCTCAGATGGCGCACAACATCAATGTAAAATCTCATTTACGCTGTGCGCCATCTAAGAGATACCCATAGGTACTCCCAAATTGTAATTGACATATAAAGAAAGAGTATCAATAACAAAAAAGCTTAAACTGATGCGCATATTGTTGGATCGGACCAAGTTCATTTCATATTAAAACGCTTCCTTTCGTTTGCAGACACTTTATTATTACTCTCTTGTTAGATTCTCTCAGCAACTTACTTAATTGGTCTTATAGTTACAATTTTAAAGCCCAGCCGACACGGTTGGTAAGTTTGCAATCTCACCAAGCGATTGAGATGAATTTAAAATTATTCACCGCAATATTCCAGTTCTTTCTATTTGTCTTTCGCAAACTCCATTCAAACGTAATTTATTCAAAATCTGTTCATCATAAGCATAAATAGCCTATACGGAAACCTTTTTTAATAAAATTTCTCAAAATGACGGTAATTATATGGAGTACCAACTTATTATTTGAAATAATCCTTGTATTGGGAATCTGGGAACGTTTAATGCTATCTCCATAAGAGCATTACTTCGAAGTTTGAGTGACACAGTCTATATAAATGAAGTGTGAACAGGTTTTATGCCACAGTATTAAGCAAAATCTAAATCTACTAATAATAACTGTGATCGATCACAGTGACAATCATATGACCGACGCTTCTCATGATTTTAAAATAACTGTTAATTAGATTCGTGTTGATACTATATATAGTTATAGACACAGTGCATACTGAAAACTAACTAACTGATGTACTAAACTCTAAAGATGAGATTCAAAGTATTATTTGTATTGAAAATTTGAAAACGATGATGCACCTCTTAAAAAAGACGCATTTGATTCAATATCAAAAATAAAACACCTGCAATACAAGATTTATTAAAAATATATAAAAACTTTGAACGTTAACATGTCTTTTACAATTTTCTTTATAAAAGAAACTCGACAACCTAAACATACTTCTAAATTTAACATCTTAGTTATACGAATTATAATATCGCTTATTATTTCAATTAGTTTCCTAAATTTAAATACTACGTACAAATAATTTTATATTTTACAACTTACCCCTAGATTACAAACTACACCATTTCCTACTTAAACCCTATCTTAGGCAGCGCACTTTCGACAGGACAGGACTCGGCATTAGATGCCTTAGTACCTTCGGCATTAGCTGTAGCTTCTCCATGATTGGCCTAGGTATATTGTCGGTATCGGTATAGGTCGCTACTTTACCGTCCGTGTATTGGTATTGCACGTGATGTTTACCGTCGACCGATAATTGAGAACCATCCGTAAAACGAACTTTAACTTCGCCAGATGGCGATTGAATAGCGGTCGCTATTCCAGGTACGTTTATCTTCTTTTCCTTTAAAGCGGCGCTACTCAATGTCACTGGGGTATTGCGACTTGTTGTTGATGTCGAAAATGAAGGCTAAATATGCGGGAAGAAGATATTATTTCTTTTCTTTTGCCAATTTCGATAAGAAGCTTACCATTGCGTTTCGAGATCTATTTTCTTTGCCTGGAGTAGATAATGAAAGTGACTGCGGTCTCCTACCAACAATAATAGGAAAATTGTGTTGTCCAGGTAATCCTGATAGAGTGCGTTCTAATAATAAGCATTGGTTCTTAAATTCCTGAGAATGGTTCCATAGTAAATTCAGCGAACCTGGTAGTTCGTGGCAGCTGGTATCTGTTTTAAAATTTAAACTAATCCCTGAAGAGTCGATGATTGTTATTCCTTCTGTTTTGGATTGAGTTACTTTAGCACCTAGGGAAGAAGTAATAATAATTGCATATTGCCTGTATTCTGGTTCACATGCCTTTTAAGCGCCATCTGTTAGAATTACCATAAATAGAACATGTGTAAATTACAGCTGCAGATACTGGATAATAATTTCTTATCTCTTCATAGTTAAATAGGACTTAAAAATGGGTAAAATAATTCTCCATAAGAATCTGTACTGTTTTCTAAAGTGTAAACGGATCGTGTTAATTTATTTTTAAACTTCAAAGCTATTCTATAAAATGGTAATTTCGCAGACACGTGTTATAGTCTTGCAATACATATTACACCGGGCGAGTCGTAATAGTTGAAACAAATCGAGCTAGTACATAATAGGATAGAGAGGGGTTCCCATTAAAGCATTTGTAATACTTACCATCATAGAAACAAGCTTCATAATCGACCAGGCTCTCCATAAGCATACATTTAGCCTTGTCGCTGTACAAAGTGACTTTCGGTGTCTTTGCTCGGACCAAATCAATAAACTTAAACGCGTACATGTACTTTTTCCAATGTTTCTCAGGGAGATTCTCAAAGTTGAATATCTGATCGGTGCCACCTGGCGGTAGTGCGGGAGGTGTGGCACCTGGTGGTACTCCTCTACCATTTTCAGGTTCGTAGAGGACTATCCTTTCCCCGTCAGGCGAGATTCTACACACCTCGCAGACCATTTCCCTTTTTCGCGGGCCCTTTTTCTTTATAAACTCGACGCAGACCTCCCCAGAGTCCAAGATGGTTAATATCGCGTTCTTGGTTTGGTGCCTCGTCGGTAAAAGTCTTAACGCGCAGAGCTGTTGAAGATTATTCGAGCTTTGCCTTATGTTTTCCGTTTTGTGAGCGGATGCGTTGGAAAGGTTCTTCGGGCGTTCGGAATAGTTTCCGTAAGCGTTATTTTGGTTAGAATTGATGTAGGGATTGTCATCGCTGAGATATCTGTAAATCAGAGATCATTGAAGAGATGTCGGGATTAACAAGCGATACTTAATGAAAGCCAAAGTGAGTTTTTCTTTCAGTTGTAACAGATGCGAAAGAATATTGGTTTTGTGCTAGTCAAGCCATCTTCGGTAAAAATTAATTATTAGACCATCTAGTACAGGAGTCTCCAAATTATGGGCCGTTGTTTACCACAAGATGTAGTACTGTATCAAGATTTGAAATTTAAATAAAAGAAAACAATTTCCTATTGCAATCTCGTCCAATATTTCTTTAACCAGATATAAATAATACGGAGAATTTTGATGAGTTTTGATTAAATTTTTGAATGTACATATATATGTTGTGTAGGTTTTCAGTTCTCCCTGGATATTCAAATGAACGAAACAATTTGGAAATAGGATGTTCTGAATGTGCGGCGATGGATTATCATAATGATTGTTGTTTGGGGTATTTCTATCATTTGTTAAACTTATGTAGTCCGACGTTTCGGCAGTTTGTCTACTGTCGTCTTCAGGGTATCTCTGAAGCGCTGTTACTTGCCAGATTCATCATACGTTCGATTTCTTGTCTGGCGCATTTGTATTCTCTATTTTTTATTAGTAAAACTTGCGTATAGGAATTGAACAGGTCTAAGCAAAGAAAAACGAAGCCCGACAAGGAACTATGTATACAAAATACCGTGTGAACATGGACGGCCATACATAGGAGAAACCGGCAGGCGCCTAATAGCCAGAATCAAAGAGCATCAGAGACTAGTACGGATGGGGGAAACGATTGGCTGTACATGTTTGGAAGGAGATCATAGGATTGCATGGAACAACGCAGGATACTCCAACCCCACAAACAATGGAGCAACCCAGGATAAAGAAGACAACCGCAACAAAAATAAAAATGTTGGAAAGTACAAGCCATGGAAATAAAAAGAATTACAGGGGTCACAAAATACGATAGGGAAGATTTAGAAATTAATTCAGTACTGGAATTTATCGAGCGGAGACAACTGGAATGGTGGGGGGAGAGGGTAGACGTGGGACAATGGCAGACCGAAAACTTTGGAAAGTAGGGGTAAAACATGTACTGAAGCAGCGAAGTTGGCAAAGGATAGGAAGCAGCGAAGGAAGTTTGTAAAGCTCTAAAAGAAATATAACTCTCGACACCATTTATATGGTAAATGGGTTATTGGCAAAATTATTATTTACTGTATACTTTGTAATATTATGAACATAGTAAAATGTAATAAATAACATTAGACTTTCACGGCAGGAGTCTGAGATTGTACGTATTTCTGGGTCGTCTAAGCCACCAGCGAACCATCAACATCGACCTGAGCATACCAGCCGCAGTGTCTGACGCAGCATCGACATATACCTCCTCAAGACCAGGGCCTACGAGCTTGAAAATACGTACTACTAGTACAAACTCAAAGTAAAATGTGCTGCATAGGATTAACTTTCGGTACAAATATGTCATGAGATGAAGAGGGTTGAAAAAACGGCTTGGAAGAATAATTAAAACAGTGGGTGTTGAAGATTTTCAATAGTTTTTGTTTACATCCGGTCGAACGGTTAGTAACGGTTTTTGATTAGGGTCTGGAAGACGCAGGTTCAAATCCCGAACGTGACGGTTAACTTTTCATTATGGATAAGAATTTTAATAAGAAGAATGACTAATATTGATCGATAATTATAAGTGATATGTGTATTCCATTTCGCCTAACAGACTTACCTTCCTTCGGCATTACTTCTTCCACATTCATAACCCAATTTACTCTGATGAGAACAACAACTGGTCTGCATTGCGCAACACTGAGGTTGATGCGTGAGGAATCCCGTTCCTCCCCCACCAGGATCCGTAGGTTGGCAACAATTCTGACTGCAGTGGCTGTGCGTAAGGGGTCGATCGTCTTGGAAAACCTTTCCTCCACGCAACCCACCACCCGAATCATGTTCAGAGAACACCGAAATCGGTTCGGAGGCTTCTTTACGAAGGTAATTATCTTGCAGCAAATTGGTATGCTGTAAGCGATTACCTAAACGATCAACGCTTCGCGTTGAATGAGCGCTGATTTGGCAAGGTAATATCGGCGTACAATCGCTGTTGCATCTTTGATTTAAGCGATCGGAGTAGGCGTTGCATGGGAGTATTCCATCGGTGTACGCGCTGTTGTCCCTTTTGCTAGACATCGTGTAGATTCCGCTATCTTGGGTGGTGTCCGTCGCTATACCACTGCTGTACTATAAAAAGAATTTATTTCCTGCTATTCCAAAGCGCTAATAATACGATTTCTCTTACGTAATTTCGTTTGATGAACGGATGCTCTAAGATCTGAGTTAGTTTAATCCTATCTTTAGGATTTTTCTGCAACAAAGCGTTAATCAGATCTTTTGCTTCGGTGGAGAGATGATTTGGAAGCTGATAATTAGCCATAACCACTCTGGTTAACGTACTCTTAACGGCCTGCGTGTCGAAAGGTGGTGTTCCCACGAGAAGGGTATATAGGAGGCATCCCAAGCTCCAAACGTCGGCTTCCAATCCGTGCGAACCTCTTGACGCGACTTCCGGCGAAATGAAGTTGGGAGTCCCGCACATTGTCATGTGTTTCTCGTCTGGACGAGATAATTGGGTGGCAAGACCAAAATCGGCAATTTTCTGAAATGTAATGAATTTTTATGCAAATATTATTAAATGAATGAATACATGTCATATATACACTACCGTACATTGAAGTTTGGCCAAAGGAAAAAGCTTTACAACACTTTAATTCAATAAGCTTAATTGCATTCAATGATGATAATCTTAATAAACATCTGTAACTGAAATAATGAAGGTGTTACAAAGAAAAGAAGTAATTAAGTACTTTATGGCCTGAAGAGTTCGAAGTATAATCCACTTCCAAGGAACAGCTTTGAAATATCCTTCAACAAGAATGGAACAACATCCGATGCGAAGAACTCAAAAAACTAATCGAAAGAATGTTGCGAATTATCCAAGAGGTAATCAATGCAAGCGGTGGATTTTTGGACGAAAAAATGAATAGGGAAAAATAAAATATATATAAAATACATTTATTTCCTTAGTATTAACTGCCTTTTATTTTTTGATTCTTTAAAGTTTTGTTACCTGGTCAAACTTCTATGAGCGGTAGTGTATATATATCATAGAGAAACATGTTGAAATGTACTTTTAATAGGCTCCCATCCACCCCACTATAACATGATCAGATCAAAAACTCTTACAATAACACTACAATTGGAACAGCCAAACTACACTACACTTATTTTTTACAACATATAGACAATATTAAACAGCGATAATAAATGAACAGCAAACGAAACCGTAATAGAACCAAACCTGTGTAAACAAAATCCTAAATTCAAATTAAAAAAAACTTAATACGACTTACCACTTGCATATCCCTTGTCAATAACAAGTTCGAAAGCGACATATCACGATGCAAAATATTGTGAGAATGTAAATATTGCACGCCTTCCACGACCTGACGCATGATACTGCTAGCCTCGTTTTCTGATAAAACGTGATGCTAAAATATACAGCACCGTCAGATTTATTCAAATCAATTAAACCATCCCAATACCTGAGTATGTTTTCGCAAGTACTGCTGTAGCTCTCCGTTATGACACAATTCAAGCACTAAATACACGTAATTCTGGTCTTCGAAGAACGTATACAATTCCAATATCGACGGATGTTTTAACCTGTAATGTATAGAAACTTCCTGCCGTACCCTTGACACCATTCCGGCAGCTTGCATTAGCTTCTTGTCGATCTGAAAGCGTCTCGTATTAGGATGAGCTTATAGATATCGTAGGGGCATTGCCTACCATCTTTATAGCGACTTCCGCTCCCGTTTTTAAACATTTTGCACGATACACAGACGCGAAACCTCCTTTTCCTAGCAGATTGTGCACTTCGTAGTCCTGAAAGTTCGTAATTCGGGTTATATTTTGAATTGTTGCACGTAAACAACAACTTAACCTCTATATGTTCGCTGAAGGTGTTTAATCCGGTCGCCATCCTTTGCATTAGATTATGTTTGGTTCACAATATATGGGTTTCATCAAAATTTACGTCCAATTTCATTAATTTCTTGCTTAAAAGGCATTTGAAATTCAAATTTGTAATTTCGGCACAAACTACATTACGTCACTTTTGTAACGGCGTCTGTTGTTTGTGTAGCGTTCAGCTAATTTTTATTGCTAAGCGGAATGGGTTTCGTTTGGTTATAAAGGCGAGTAATGAAGCGCTTGCACTAGCGATTAAAGAATTTATCAATCTTTTGAAAGATAAAAGTATTCGGTCTTCGTATTGCATTGAAAATTCGTTAATGTGATACTTCATTAAATTAAAAATTTGAAATTACATTTTTCGATATCTTTTAGATTGTTATAAAAAGTAAAACGCCAAAAGCTACAGGGTAACTCCAATCATTTCGAACAATGTTAGTTTTTTGTTCTTTAAATGCCGTTTAAGATTAGATGGAGTGGATTTAAATTCTGTTCCCGAAATATAGGAAGTCATCCAGTTAATTGTATATATTTTGTCTAACTTAATTGCATATTCTTTTAGTACTTTCTCAAAAAAAATTTTTTGGATATAGTTTGGAAGAAAATAGTACGCACCTCGATTGAGCTCAAACTTCAAAAACATTCAAATCACATTAGTTTTTTTGGTAAGTCAACTCACTTTCCTTTCTTTATTTTTCGATTTTACCCAAACGGATATTTTTAAATTTCGCGGGTGTTTTAAGTTAATTATTTTGACAATAGAGATCAAATTCGCTAATCTACTAAGCTAATAGATACAAACATGGTCTTTATTACCGAAACTACCAACTTAAATTTCCCGCGAAATTAAAAAATGTCTGCTTGTGTAATTTCATTAGCTATATAGACATTATTTTACAATATTTCATTAGTATTTTTACATTTTCGACCGCTTGTAATAATTTAGGTAAATTATCCGGACTGAAACACATGATGTCATTGTTGTATTTATTAGAAAAAGTAGATGCAATAAATAGTTTAATCGAATAATAAATAACGTACAAAATTATTATAAAAAGGATTTTTCATACACAGGAAATAATTAATCTTCAATTTTCGTCAGTATTATTCTTGATATAATCAGTCTTTATGTTGTCCTGGTACATCGTCCATAAAATGCTCGGGAAATCCCTGAAAAGAAAATCATTGAAAAATGTCTCTAGAAGGAGTTTCGACCAAAAAAATGATAAACCACTATAGAGGTGCCAAAGGAATTGAATTTCTTACGTTTGCCACATCTCACGGCGCATTTGAACCGTCCCTCATTGGTGTAGGTCATACCATCGCTACCACAAATCGGATTATACTCCGGTGTGACCAAGCAAGCTTGTTCACAAGGCGATCGAGTGGTTCCCATTCCAGGCACCGCTACCGTTGACGTAGTTTGCGGCGGTTGAGTTGGTGTTGGTCTTTCAGAAATCGTGTTCCAACCTCGAAAATTGTCGTCGAAGAAAATGGCCTCGTTGTTGGGTTGAATTTGTCGATGTGGTCGTCTGGATTCTGTTTCTTCCATTTCCCAAACCGGCATATCGTTAAAGTAATTATAAAATCGCTGTCGGTACGACAATGATGGATGTGTTACGGACAAAAGTACTGTAAAGCAGAAAAAAATGTATATATTTATATGATCTACGTTGCCAAGATTATTAATTCTAGGATTAAAGATTACTGCTATTAAGCTTCGAAAGTTGGTAGCTATAGATGATTAAAAGTTTAAGGGACTGTTGATAATTTTAACGAATCTTCTGGTCCAGTTTCTGCACATAATGTCATTACCACTTCAGCTAATTGATCAATAGCTATCATTAAACTGTTGATAGATGCTTTATGTTCTGGGATAATTGAGAGATTACGTCCCCCAGAAGTGGCCAGGGTAAAATAGTTCAATCTGGACATTTCAGTCTGCAATAGCTGAAAATATTCTTTTAACAAATTAATAAGGTGTATGCAATGAAATGTTTTGGGAAGTTTGTAAAATTACGAATATTATTAACGAAGTTTGAAACTTTTATATACTTAATAAATATTACAGTATTTTATTATTTTAGTAACAAGTTTTTCGTAATAAATGCTTTCCAAATTCTGGGTTTTTAAATACACCATCGATTGCCATATTTAACGTAAAATAAGTCGAAAATTAATTGTGATTGGTAACACTGATCCACCTGAAAACAGCAAAGCCACATCGAACTACTTTATCCTAAAGCTAACAGTTTTAAAACACCTTAGAAGTAAGGAGTACAGTTGTATTTTAAGAAAATCTAACGTTTGTTTGTGTAGTTTGTACGACAAAGGGAGAATATAATGCTAAATAAATAGTTAGAACTTAAAAGAGACATTGCTCAAAGCAAATGAGTTCGGTCTTTTTAGAATCAAACCACAGATATAAACATCAAACTTTTTGGTCAATAACAATGTTATCTTTCCTTTCAGCGCTAATGTTGGTATATCCTTACGTTCGAAGGGTATTTATTAAAAATAAAACAAAGACGACAATTCAAAACTATTGTACAATCATTGAAAACTACGTTTATATTTACCAATAACAATCCAAGTAAAATAGTTGGAAAACCACATTTTTCTTTCCGAAATGTTAACTTTCGAAGGTCCGAAAACTAATTGCGCATTTACTTATAATGGAGGCGACCTATGTATCAGCACCGCGAATCTTCGCTAGACTGAAGATCGTTTTCCAACCGTCGGAGTTAATATACGTTCCAAGTTCGCACGTGAATTTAAAAATGATGCGGTTTTCTCATACATATTTTTTCATTGATGTTTTTGGATTATTCATACCTGATCGACCGGTTTTTGTTATAGATTATTGTGATGAGTTTTTTTTATTACAATTTTCATGTAAGTTCATGTATTAGATCGTTAAAATTTCAGACATATTCTAACGCGTGTACAAAGATAAACTTGCGATGATTCATCTTAGTTTAATGTAAGTGAAGAATTTGCATAAACAAATGTAAGAATGAGAATTATTTATGTTTAAATGAAGATGCCATTAAATTAATAATCTGCAAATGGTAAATAAAATTCTTGTTTATCACCTATACTTCACGTCGCGCCAATTTGTCAGAAATCAATAATAATGGTAATAAAAGAGTAGCGGCAACATAAAAGTAAAAATATTAAGGTGGTATCTTGTGAGATGATTGATTTGGGTACCTGGAAAAATCCCTCGTCAAAAAAGGGACCATGCACTTAGTGATAATTCTAAAAAAATTAATGATCTTTAGATGTTATCAAAAACAATTGCCACATGAGCTTTTCAATATCAAGTCACGTTCCTAGGTCCTGACAATGAATAGAATTCGTAATAGGGAACTCATCAAATATAAATAAACAATATAGACGAAGAGAACTGGGTGAAACATGATGAACAGTCCTGCTACAAGGAAAATATCGACGAAATAATTATGTAAGAAATAAACGTAAAAAATTTTGGATGATATAGATTTAATAGAACTGACAAAAGCTTGAGGGCTACTAAAAACAGAAGAGCGACTAGTATGGATTTAATTTTTTCATAACTTAGTCGTAGAAGTTTTGACACATGTAGTTGAAATAGTCACCTTGTAAATCTAGAGCTTTAATATATTGCTTCGTAAGACCTAATTTCGGCAAACAAGAAATGTTGTAGAAAAAGAACATGACGTCATAGGGAAAAACTGAAAGAAGCAAGTCTCAGATCTTAGTCAGGCAAAATATATACAGTGAAATCTCCCTTGAACGGACACCAACGGGACCGACTGAAGATGTCCGTTCAGGAGGGGTGTCCGCATATAAGAAATATGTAGTAGATACAACAAAAATCGTGTTTTAACGAAAAATGAATATATTAAAGGAACTGGGACATTTAAATCGTATATGTATATAAATGCTTTTAAAATAAATAAGAAACTTTAAACTTAAGAAAGAAAAGTTTATTTCCTTTAGATATATACAAACAAAATATAATATATGTACGTAGATACATGGATGTAGTATGTAATACAAAACAATGAAATGAATAGTCACTTTAAGGACGGAAAAATTCATATATTGTTGTTTGTCTTTCCTTTTTCTTTAAAATGGCGTATTGAAATCGTATTTCTAATTTAGAAAGATATCTCCGTGATTTTCGACAAAACTTTTGAGCTGCTTGGTCAGGGTAATAGCTTTACCATAATTTGGGATAGCTTCTGTTGGCACTGGAACCTCATCGACATCAGAATCTTCCGAAAGTTCTTGTATTTCAACTGGATTTGCAATTTCTTGTTCTGAATATGGATGTTCAACATACAAATCTTCATCTACGTTCAAAAACTCATTAAGGTTTTCATTATCCGTCAGTTTCAATAAATTCTTATTTTTGAGGATATCTGAAAGTACACTAAGAGGCAAATCATCTTCTAAGTCAGATGTATCAGCCTCAGTTAACTGGTCTTCACTTTGCATATTTACAAGATTAAATCCTGCTTTGCGGAAGCAATTTTGAACTGTCTCTTCGGTTACTTGGTCCCAAGCGGTTTTTGCTAAATAAACTGCATCCAGTGGTGTAAATTTCTTTATTAACTCAAAAGCTGTACCAGCAAATTCAATGTTTAATAGCAGATTGAGTATTAGACTTCGGTAATAAGTTTTAAAATTCTATATAATCCCCTGGTTAAGTGGTTGACAAGCTGATGTACAGTTAGTGGGTAAAAATAATATTTTTATATTACTAAAGCGAACGTCTTTCGGATGAGATCCCGCATTGTCTAAAAATAACAAAATGTTTCTTTTTTCCTTTAGCCATTTTCCAATCTAGGTCTTGCAACCACTCTGTCATAATTTGTCCTGTCATCCAAGCTTTCTTATTGTATTTTCAAGTTACAGGCAGGTTATTTATATTAATGTTTTTAAAAGCACTGGGTTTAACTGCCCTACCAATGACTAGGAGTTTTTCTTTTTCACCCGCCATATTTGCACAATGCAAAATTGTAAACCTCTCTTTGGGATACTTACCCCCGACACATTTTTCCTTCTTTAATGTGACCGTTTTGTCGGGTAGAGTCCTAAAATACAGGCCTGTACTTTTTTTAAAAGCTTCTTTTTTCATTCAAATTGCTGTTCGACATCCATTTGTTTCGAAGGATTTCTTTATGTTTAATTATATCTGCAGCTCGTGTTTTTCCAATATTAAAACGCTTGGATAAGTCCCTCACACGTAATTTCTCTTTACTGTAAACTCCAACAATCTCAATTTTTTGTTTAAGCGTGAGAATTTTTCTATTTGGAGCCATTTCTACAATGAATGCGTCGCCCACTGTGTCTTTTCCGCATAGACACCAGACTAATATTGAAAGTAGATTCAATCGAAAGCGTACTCCCAAAGAATAAGAACGGTAAATCCCCGACCAACTTGGGGAAGTCCCTAATTCACGCCAGGCAGAAATGCACGACATAGGCTGCGTTTGTATCGAAAGATTCGATGTCGATGAATCTCCGGTTTACTCGGGGAAGTCCCAACGAAACTGGCGCGCGGTGCGATTGAGAAATGCAATAGCAATACTCTCGATATAAAAATAAGATAAGGCGTTTCTTTTTATTTTATTTTTTCTCTGGTTAAGAGAACATTTTCTCGTGTCCGCGTCCGTTCAAGAGAATGTCCGTCCAAGAAAGAGTTAATACAATGGAAATTATATGAGAGCCGGTCGGGACCATGAGAAACTGTCCGTTTAAGGGAGGTGTCCGTGTAAGAGGGGTGTCCGCTAAGGGGAATTTCACTGTATTCGCTAATAAAATGGACGATGGGCGAGATCTAAATAAATAATTAATGTCACCACCCAGGAAATGTTAATTATTAGCGTATTATTGTACAATGACAAGTACAAGCTTTTAACTATGTAAAAACCGAAAATTGGAACTAGTAAAAGTTGAGGAATTCAGTGTTCTATTGTTTTGGCCAAGGCGGTAGGTATAATTACACAAGGTAGGTAAACGATTCCACAAGCATCGTATAAAAAAAAGATACCCCTGTAACGGTAGTAGAACCGCTTTGAACTTCAAATTGTACAATTCTACCTGCTATTAATAAGATAAAACCGCTGAAATAAGGAATAATTAAGAGATAATAATGGAGTAAATTATTCAAAATCTACCGTCATGCATATATGTATGTAATTATGGTGAAAGATTCGAGGATTTCCCCCTGTGTAGTTTATTTAAAAATATATAAAACCCACCGCAGACCTTAATTGCTAATTATTGACCAAGATATATACGTATATAGAAATTCCCAAAATGATACATTTTTTTTTCTAAATTAAATAAACAAATATAGACCTTTCGTATTAGCTGAGTTATTTCAAAATATTAGCATGATTACAGCGCTAAAACCTTTCTACATCTTACGAATAAGTTCAGTGTGTTTTAAAATATTATCCATTATCTATTCTTTTAATACATCTCTAAATACAGGAACATCGAAAGATATTTTCGTAATTAAACATTAATGCCTTCGAAAGTAGAACGATAAAAATTTAATAGGCTGCGAACGGGATGATGTAAGATAAATGGAGGGGTACTTTATATGCAAATAAAATGTGTAAGTTTGTGTGAGCTTTCACGTATTATTGCATTACTAATAATAAACCTTTTTATATATATACACTACCGTTCAAAAGTAGGCACCCCTGTTTTCATGGATTATTCATATAGTATTATGTTTACCAAAAAACATTATAATAAAATGAAATACGTATTTAAAATGTAGTTCAGTAAGATAAACACCCGTCATATCGCATAAGGTTTACTATCATTTACCTGCACTTGGTCGGATTACCATAAACTGTTTATTGCGGTGCAATTACAATAACAATCCCTCTGAATTTACTGGGTAAATTTAGTCATCTGTTAGATTGTAGGTAATAATGTTTAAATTACCTTCCTAGAAGATTATAGTGAAATCTATAACCTATGGTCAGTTGCAGTGTGGTATTTACTCTATTCACGTCGTGAGCGAAATATCGTGTGACAATTTTTTAAAATGCCTCCGCGAAGAGAAATTAGTACGGAAACACGTGCGTTTATAATAGCTTACCATAAAAGTGGCATAAGTAATCGAGAAATTGCCAAAAAAAAAAATGAAAATACACCTCGCTACGGTTGACTATAACGTAAAAAAATATCGGGAAACTGGCAGTTTTCTTAATAAAAGACGGAGTGGAAGGCCAAAAGCGACAACATCTGCAGATGATCGCAGAATAGTGGTTACCAGCAAGTTAAATAGACGCAAAACAGCCCCGGAAATCACCGCAGAATTAAATGTTGGTCGCCAAAAGCTAGTCAGTGTTTCTACAGTCAAACGTCGCCTACAGAAAGCCGGGCTCCATAGACGTATTGCGATGAAAAAGCCATTACTACGCAAACAAAACAAGCAAAAGCGACTTAAATGAGTGGAACAACGTCCTATGGATAAATGAGTCCAAATTTGAGCTGTTCGAAACCCGAAGACGCATATTCGTAAGAGGATCTGTGGGTGAACGTACCAGAGAAGAGTGTATTGCTGCTACCGTGAAGCATGGTGGAGGTTCTATCATCATTTGGGGCTGTTTTGCTGGCAATAGTGTAGGGGACATTGTGAAAATTGACGGTATATTAAAAAAAGAAGGCTACCGCGAAATTTTCGAGAACCACGCAATACCTTCCGGAATTCGACTTTTGGGTCAAAATTTTATCTTCCAGCAAGATAATGACCCCAAACATTCCTCTAAATTATGTAAAGACTATTTACGCCATTTAGAAGAGGAAGGAACTCTCAAAATTATGGAACGGCCTCCCCAGAGCCCCGACTTGAATCCAATCGAGTTACTATTGGAAGAACTAGATCGGGAAGTACGGAAATCGGCTTCGACATCAGCTACTGATGTGTGGAACAAATTGCAATCGAGTTGGACCTCAATAACACAAGAAACTCTGGCAAAACTTATTGCGAGAATGCCTCGATTGTGTGCTGCAATTATTAAATCAAGAGGAGGTCACATAGATGAAAGCAAAATTAAAATTGAACGTTTTAATTTTCACATTTATTTAATATATTTTTATTCATGTACGTGTATCTGTACAAAAAAATAAATATCATTAACATTTTTGCTGAGTTTTTATACATTTTTGCTGTCAGTGAGAGTGCCTAAACACTTTTGAGCGGTAGTGTATATATATTGAGAACAAAGGTAAACAGATTTAATGGAAAGATGTTAATGCTAATAAATTTAGAATATTCAATCTGACCATATTTTTGAAACAAGTTCTTGGTTATGTAAGTTTGTTTAATTGATAGATTAACTATGCTTTGAGTTATTTGAAACTTCTTTGATAATATTGTATAAACAGCTAGTTACGTCATTGTCATATGTTTTGTAATATTGCAATTTAATAATAATAATACCAATAATATATTTTATTTTTTAATAATACAGTTTTCCATTGACTGTAATCATAATACCAATAATTTTTCATTGACTGTAGTACACTCAGCGAAATTCTATAGTCCCACATAATTTTGTAGTTTTCTTAGCAACGGTATGAGTTTGAAATTACCTAGAATTACATTTCTAAACGTGAAGAAATAACAGACATTATTATGTTTATATCACAACTGTAGATATGTAGGGGAAGTACCTGTTGTATAATCATATAAATACGAAATCAGGCACTACTTTCAGTATAGAAAAGACTCTATTCTATTATTCTATAATGGTTTTAACCATACGCCATGATCACTACTCTGATTCATACTTTATATACTATGGATTATGCAGGGATACACGCTTCTCGACCAGGGGTTCATCGAGGCATATTTAGATGACACAAACAAAACAGAACCACCGGAGAAACGAATCCACATGTGGTTTCAAATGAAAGATAAACAGGCATTTCATTACACAAACACTCAAACGATAATTTCACTTTTAACTACGAATGAATATATTTCTTTATAGATTTCTATGTTACGAGAACTTACTGAACTAAAATAATTACAAGGATTCATTATCAATCTTCACACAGTTTTGAAAAAAATCGGGTGATAATTATTACACTCCTCACATTCACATGCATCGTTATCTCGTAATTTAATTTTAAACAAATAGCTATGGCATAGCCCATGATTACTACGAAATCGACATACACTTTTAATAAAACTCCTAGATGATACGCCATTAAACCAAGCTTCTTTTTGCAGGAGTAGGTTGCATGGCTTTATAGAAGTTGCCTGTGTCAGTTTTAACAAAGTATGAGTAAATGGGCTGTAATGCAAATTGGGCCGAATCAATTGGAGATAGCTTATGATCTAAAATTTCAGATAGAGTATATTCTAATTTGGCAAACGTATCCTCCCTTTCATTACCGACTATTCCTATACATCGATTAACCCATAGAAATTCGGCTTTATGGATAAAACCATGGATCTCGTGATAGGTTTGGATAATCAAGGGATCTATTTTATATGGCGTATTAATGCTATCTAGTTTCTCTACAACACTTCTGTAGTCCAGAATGATTAACACGTTTTGTTGTGCTTTTACATACTTCGTAAACTGCTATTAGCTCTGATGTGTATACTAACATAATTGAGTTGAGTTTATAAGATTTGTGATCTTGTAGTTGTGGGTTATAAAAAGCACAACTAAAACGTTGATTCTTGCAAGAGCCATCAGTGTAAATTATGTATAAATTTGAAGTTGAAGTTTGACTTTTGAATAGTTCATCATAATACGAACACTGTATAGGGGATTCGAGGTTCTTATATGGAATATCGTAGATAAATCTTTGGGGAATATTGGTAAGGGAGGTGTACAGCAATAATAAACAATACGATACCGTCAAAGAACTAAAATCTGCGATAACGAGGTGTTGAAATGATATTCCTATTTCAATATTGACCAAACTGACAGACCCGGATGTTTGAAGTTATTATGAATAGAGAATCTAACACTCATTACTGAGATTAGAAAGGATTATAAACTTTTTATGTATTTATTTTATTTATTAATTTTGTGTTAATTCACCTATCATGTTAACAAGTTTCAGAAAAAATAATAAACATAAATTTCAAAAACTATCAAAGAGGAAGTATTACATAAAAAGTTAAAAAAATGGAAAGGAACTGATTGTCTTACCAGAAGATTATTGCATCAAAATCTTAAAAGATTTACACCTCATTTAACGCATGGGCTGAAAAGTACCGGGCCTAACAAAGAAAACACGGTTTTTTTAGTTCAAAATTAGCTTTATTCATCAACATAATCTCCATCAAGAGCAACGCAATCATTCCAGCGCCGTTCTAACATATCAATACCACTTTTGTAGAACGATTTATCTTTTGCCTCAAAATAGGCCTCAGTTTCAGTGATAACCTCTTCATTCGTGCGAAATTTCTTATCGGCGAGCATTTTTTTGAGGTCTGCGAACAGTCAGTAGTCGCTGGGAGCCAAATCTGGCGAATACGGTGGATGTGGCAGCAATTCGAAGTTCAATTCATGTAGTTTTGCCATTGTTTTGATTGACTTGTGACACGGTGCGTTGTCTTGATGAAACAACATTTTTTTTTCTTTGCCATATGCGGTTTCTTTGCAATTTCGGCCTTCAAACGCTCCAATAACGCAATATAATATTCACTGTTGATGGTATTTCCTTTCTCAAGATAGTCGATGAATATTACACCACGCACATCCCAAAATACCGAGGCCATAACCTTTCCAGCCGATTGTTGTGCTTTCGGGCGCTTTGGACGAGGTTCACCAGTTGCTGTCGACTCAGATGACGATCGTTTTGATTCCGGAGTGAAGTGATGGATCCTTGTTTCATCCATTATCACATATCGACGCAATAATTCCGGTTTGTTACATGACCACACAGTGCTCAGAATCATCAACACGTTCTTGTTTTTGGTCAACAGTGAGCAAACGCGGCACCCACTTTGAACAGAGCTTTCTCATAGTCAAATGCTCATGCAATATAAAGCCAATACGTTCTTTTGATATCTTTACGATATCAGCTAACTCACGCAACTTCACTTTTCGATCATTCAAAACGATTTTGTGGATTTTTTTTTGATGTTTTCTGGTGTTACCGCCTCATTTGGACGTCCACTGCGTTCTGCATCATCGGTGTCTCTACGACCACGTTTGAAGTCAGCAAACCAACGTTTTATTATTGTTTCTGATGGAGCGGAGTCCCCATAACACTTTTCAAGCCATTGCTTCGCTTGAACGGTATTTTTTCCCATCAAGAAGCAGTGTAAAATTAAAAATCGTGTTCATGGCTGTCATGTAACATTTTTAAATAAGTTTTAGATAAGTTTTGGAATTTTCATAAAAAGTAAAATAGATTATAATCATAATAATAATAATCCCCATAGGCTTTGGTGTAATCAAATAAATCATATTTTTTAAAAGATCCGATAAACCTAATCAAGAAGAGTGAGACCTGTATATTTGAAATGGAGCTGTATGTTCAAATCCGATTGGGAGTCGTGAAATTTTTATTAATTAAAAAAATTACAAAAAAACTATTCCGATCAAATTTAACGTTAGAAGGAAATTAAATCATCATACATTTTGCTTGCTATTACGGAAGTTTCCTTCTTCATATCTATTTACAAGAGAAAACTTGATCTAAATAATCACGAACAGGTCTAGCAGGACGCGAAAGCACGCCATCTAGTCGAAATAAGATATCTAGATTTTATACTTCTAACTCTTGTAGATTTGGATGCAAAACCAACAAGTTGGATATAAGATTCTCTTGCAAGAATTTAAAATATCTTTGTTCAATTAGATTATTATCGAAAAAAATATTAGAGTTGAATTAGAAAAACGACGTTAAACAAAGTGAAACAAACACATTAGGTCCCGATGTCAAACATTTTCAGAAAAAACTAGGTTCTTTTCCAAAGTACCTCGAGGGTAAGGAGACTCTAATTACCATAGCCTGTAATGATTTAAACCCATTGGGAATACCCTGAAAACTGAATTTATCCATGAACGTTCAACACAATAATTTATTCTCTCATATGTTGGTTAGATGACGTAACCTGGTTAACTACCGTACTGAATCGAACTAATTAGATACGACGTGATACATTAGAAAGTAATGTTAGGCTTCTGGTATTAATTTATCAAAACAGGAACTGTATTATTCATTTGACATTATCGTTACTTACGTACTTTCCACGTTTATTTCTTATGACAAGTCATTTGTCAACCTCGTCCGGTTTGTCTTGCATTAAATTTATGCAAGAGGTAATTAGAATTGACGACACCCTCTTAGACTACCGTTACAGGATGTCGTAGCAGCTTTACCGCGAATTTTGTTATTTAAACTTTATCTCAGCTAAAGAAGGAGTGATTCAAATGTCCTGCGAAGGTATACTTTACAAAGCTTAAATTATTTTATGTATGTATACGACTTGTGAGAAACAGTACTGCAAACTTGGAGCTTTCCCCCCGAAATTTAACATTTTTTTTTTGAAGTAAGGCTGACAATTGGTGAATTTTGTTTCTAGAAGGGTATTTTAAAAAATGTACTGGGAACTCACTTAATTTTGTTCTTAAAAGAACAAATTTTATTCGCTAATACAACACGTAATGAAAATACGGTAGTAGTTTGGGCCTTCTATTTCTTGTAAGCTGTTTTTTATTCTCTTCTTTAATATTAGACTGTATAGTCTTCCTATTCCACGGATTTACTTTTGTTTCCCTTCTTGTATATTGAACTGATATAGCTCAGGTTCCAGACTTCGGCATCTTCTTCTCCTTGTAGACATCTATTAAACAGTAGTATTATGTATTCGATTAATATATCCGGGCCATTTTTGTCAGCCTTGAATGCCTTTTGGTCCAGCAGCTTTTTTATTTTTCGATTCTTTTAGCGTTCTTATAACTTCCAAAGTTGTGTCTTTCTACGCAATCATCGGAGGTAATGTTAAATTTCATATTTTTAAAAGGAAATCTGGTCTGTTTTCTGTTAGTATTCTTCCCATCTTCGTATTTCTATTAAATTTATTTTGTTATTTCTTCTTTTGTTATTCTTTATTCATCATCGATCCAAAATTATAGACCAATAAATATTTTCAACTTTGCAAAAATTTTTGAATATCTTCTGTCTCACAGGATTTACGTTAGTGTCAAGCCTTCCACTTCGCGACAACATGGTTTCATTCCAGGAAGGTCTACTGCAACCAACCTTGCTGAGTTAGCACAGCACATTGCAGAATCCATGGAACGACGTTAACAAGCAGATGTATTATACACCGATTTTAGTAAAGCATTTGACACTATCAATCATTCCCTTATGATATCTAAGCTGAGTAGTTTTGGTTTTCCGCCAAGTGTAACACAATTCATCCGCTCGTATTTAACTGATCGTTTTATGCTATGTTCACTACAATGGATATACATCCTTAACATTTTCTACTTCCTCTGGTGTATGACAGGGATCCAATTTGGGTCTCCTTTTGTTTAATATTTATTTGGATGATCTCCTACAGGGGCTGGACTGCAATGTACTGGCTTACGCGGACGATCTTAAGATCTACAATACCATAACCTCCCCGGCAGATTGTCTGTTTCTCCAAAACAGTCTGGATACTACTGTTAGATGATGTACACAGAATGGAATTCATTTGAATCTGGATAAGTGTGCTGTTGTAAGCTACTCTAGATGTCATAGACTCTACAATTTTCACTATGCTGTGAGTCAGGCTATTGTTCCTAGGCACTCGTCTGTGATGGACCTGGGCATGCTGTTTGATGCAAATTTGTCGTTTGCAGACCATATACTATCCGTACGAAATTCTGCGATGAAATCCTTAGGATTTCTCATACGATCCTGCAGATCATTCAATAATCCTGCCTCGCTAAAAGCATTATACTATTCGCTTGTCCGTACTGGGTTGGAGTATGTCTCCATAATTTGGTATCCTCACTATTTCCATCTGCAAGTACTACTTGAAAGAGCGCAAAAACGATTTTTGAAATACCTGTACTTCAAAATTGATGGCACTTACCCTGGACGCGATGTTGATTATGCTGGTCTGCTGACGAGACACGGCTTTGTATCGTTATCGGATCGAAGGAAGGAATTTAGCAGTCAATTTATACTTAAACTGATTAATCACGCTATTGACGCTCCATCCCTTCTCTCCAAAATTAATTTTGTGGTACCTCAGTACGATACCAGGTCCTTCCCTAATTTTAAGGTCCCGTCATACAAAACTCATGTTCTGCTTAAAGCACCCATTACGCATATGATTAGAAATGCCAATGAATTACTTGATGATCCTTTTTGTTGAAGTGTCTACATGGATTTACATTGTCGTCCTATTTTGTTCTTGCATTCTGGTGTCACCGAGCTATTTTCATCTTTATGATACAGTTGTATCATTTTCGATTAATTTTAATTTATTACTGCGCAGTATATTATTACTACATATACATGCTAGGTTACATTATTCTCGCATTGTCCTATAAATGGAATTATGTTCTGTTGGGCAATAAAGATATTATTATTAATGATTCTATTACTTTCCATGGCTCTGATACTCTTGTGCCACCAATAAATCTCTCCACTTCTTCGCGCTTTCTTTCCACAGTTCGTTTTTTGCTTTCTCTACTTGTTTTTTCACTTCTCTATTCAATCTCATATATGTGGCTCGATCTTCCGTTTCTTGTGTTTGCATCCAATACTGATAAGCTTTCTTTTTCCGTTTCACTAATATTTCTATTTGTTTTGTCCACTATTCGTGGGTTATATAGTGCTGTTCCTTTATTCCCAGAGCCTCTTTTGCTGCTTGAAAACATATTTTTATTCCACTGGACAATTCTTTCACGCCTTCACTTAATTTATATACGAAGCGGGTGGACTCGTCAGATATGTTATTATATTACATTAAATTACCTTTTATATACCCTTGTGTACATAAACTATTATTATTGCTGTTAGTATTACCATTATTATTATATATTTAAGCTTTTAAATAATATCAGTTCCATTGCGCATTCAGGAACATAGGATTTAACTAGTGATCCTAATATTGTTACAACCAGTTAAGATATTTACTTTATAATGCAATACACATTTTATATTAGTCAATAGATTATTCAAACGTTATGACGAATATTTTAGAATAACCTTGTCCTTATGGGAATACCCGATAATAAGAACGAAATTAAATGAATTCCTTTCGTTTAAAAACAGAACAGGAATACTGCAGCATATTGTATAAAAAAGTTGAATATTAACTAGATCATGTATTATGCATTACTTAAGATTACGTTCGCAAATATGTATATTCTATATTTGGCAGTATTCTTACGTCGGTATACGTAAAAAAAACGTAATAGATTATTGGAAATTGGATTTCCCATTTCACAGGTTGCACAACCTTGTAACGATAGGTGCGCTAGTTTGTTTTCGTATCCGGTAGTGTAAGTATTGTAATAAAGTTCACGTGCCGGTAATAACTATATGTCGCCATTTATTGTAAGATAAATGAAAGTATAAGCGGAGACGTCATCGAAGCTGCTGTATAGAACAACACGTCACGTTAGCATTGTTGGGTACTATGCTTAAAATAAAAGAAGTGGCTGTGATTAATCTCTCCCTGGAGAGTATTAAAGAATATTGCCTTACAATAAAAGAAAATGTTCTTAAATGTGAGTTAATGACCGTAGCATATATTGTAACTAAAAGGTTTTAGTTTCTTTGTAATAACACATTCTAACGAAAACAATTTGTATTTTTCTTGATGAAAGTTAGATCTTTCGAGATAGGATTATTGATATATATATTTAACAAAAACTAATGTTGGTGGAAGCCAGTATATTGTGTTACACGCTGAGAGCACTGATGGGTCTGTGTCTGAGTGGTAAAAGCTTTGATTGTCATGGCAATATGAATAGGGAGTATTTCTTAAATTGGTTTGATAATTTTCTACTTTAGAATATACACTAGGGTGACAGAATAAAATAGACACCAGGTAAAGCGGTATAAACATGTAAACAGCTAAATACTAAGAACGAATTAAGAACTTTCTCTTGTCATTAGGGTAGGGGTAGATGTATCGGAAGGAATTCGTCATAGTTTAGTATCGTTACAACTATGCCTCGCTTACAAGGTTCGAGTGATATTAGCGACGTCACCCGGGGTCGCATCGTTGGCCAGAGTGAACGCGGCGCTTCGCAACGTGAAAAGGGTGCTTGGGCGCGAAAAAGTACAGCTGAGCTTGCGGCAACTTCACAGAAAAGTCAGCGCACCGTTCTGCGATACCTCCACTGTGTGGGGATGTATAAAAGGGTGGCAAAGAAAAAACCTCACCTTACGGCGTTTCAAAAACGGCGCCGAATGGCTTGGGCAATCGAAATGCGACGAAGCCCGAAGAGTTTTGGCGGTCTGTCTTTTTTTCAGACGCAAGCAGATACTGCCAATTCAGTGATAGTGGTCGTTCGTGGGTATGGAGACGTTCGTCACAGCAACTGGACGACAAATTTTTGCATCAGATGGAGAAATACGGCGGTGTGAACATCATGGTGTGGGGCGCGATATGGTATGGTGGAAGATCGCAATTAGTAATCCGCGACGGAAATATAAATGCGGCAAAATATATCCAAATATTAACAGAAGGACTACTACCGATATTCGACAACGCCATTTTATCTAAAGAAGACCCCACTTTTATGGGGGCTGGAGCACCCTGCCACAAAGTAAGAACAACAACCACATGGAAAGAGGAACAGGGGATTCGGATTTTACCATAGTCAGGCCAATCACCAGACGTGAATCCGATAGAGAATGTTTGGCACATAATCCAGACAAATATGGCGAAACGACCCCAAAACCCAGCAATAAGGAAGAACTCGTGGCAGCTGTTACAGAAGAGTGGTTAAATATACCAAGAAGACACCATTAATCATTTAATAGATTCTACGCCACGACGACTCGCAGCACTTCACGCAAGTAAAGGTGGATCGACAAAATATTAGTCTACTTTAAAAACTTTAAAATATTTTGTATATATAACGAGAATAGAATCTTTTCTTTAATTTGTAGGTGTCTATTTTATTCTGTCGCCCTAGTGTATATATATTTTTAACAAAAACTAATGTTGGTGGAAGATATTGTGTTACACGCTGAGAGCACTGATGGATCTGTGTCTGAGTGGTAGAAGCTTTGATTGCCATGGCAATATGAATAGGGTATATTTCTTAAATTGGTTTGAAAATGTTCTACTTTAGAATATAGACAAGCTTTCTAATATCATAGTACTGTTAAAAATACATATTTTACATTACCATCTACCAAGTCTCATTATGATACTGCTGCATTTAAATTTCAATTATTAGAGTTAGTTTAACAATATAAATCTTCACTTAGATTTGAAGTACAATGTAATTGTATTGTGTCCTCCTTCATATTTATTATTTATTATTTTTAATCTAGCTGAATTGACGTAGACCAATACAAAAACATAGTTTACTAATAATGTTGGCAAATATGAAACCCAAAATGGAGCAATCGCTGAAATTTTGAATAAATGTATTCAATACATTGAACTAATACTTACAAATGGTAGAGCAGAGTTTTTGGGTTTTGAAACAATATCTAAACACTAAAATTAATAGTTAATACATTATCGAGTACGTCATGGCTTGTTAGAGGGTAAATTTAATCTCTAATATGGTATTGTTACGACGTTCAGAAAAAAAGAAAACAATTTGTAATGTCCAAATACCTTAAACTCAAAATTTTAAACATAACTAAGCAAATCGACAATATTGTACAAATTGTTTTCTTGTCTGGTGTTAGAGAGAGATATACGAAATGTCTTGGTCAAAACGGTAGATACCCGTTTCAAAACTATGACTTAAAATTTATTATAAACACATGTATTTGTATACTTTCGTTGAAAAGTTAATAGCTATGTAAATATTAAATAACCCAAGCGTATTAACAATATTCATGAACATGATTGTATATTTCAAAGTGATGGCTTAATAAAATATAAAAAAAAAGAAGACAAACATTTATTTCTTTATTTTGATGCCTCTCACAAATTTGAAGGCAGTACAAACAATCTTAATCCTGTATTAAACATTAAAAAAAAAAGAGAAAAATAAAATGGTATTTTCTTTGGTTTTACAAAGGACCGCAGGTACCCATGAAAGCTATCCGGATATCTGAAAAAAGAAGACATGATAGAAACAAGATAGGAGTTATTTAGGCAACCTCATATGCTATTCAGCTTTGAGTGTATACGACAAATAACGATAGAGATGAAGTACTTTCTAAATTTTAACAATATTAAGTACAGTTAATATTTATTAATTAAAGCTATGATTGATATAGTTAGTTTCTCATTCAAATAATTTGATAATTGATGAAATTCGATACGAACCTCTTCCACTACAGTCTTTTGCACAGTTTAACTTCCCTTCATTATCGTAAGTGACATTGTCGGTACCACAAACTGGGTTGTATTGGGAGGTAGTAAGACAAGTCCTCAAGCACCTCGCCACGGTGTCTTGCCTACGGACGCGTATAAGTCCCGCATTTGCAAGATCCATCGCTATGACCAACGCTACAACATTGCAGATAAATACATTTAATCATTTCTTTTTCGAACTCATTAATTTATTTACATAAAATTTTTTTTTTGACCTTGCTAAGGTCTTTAGATATTCTATTTCGATCATTCGTATCAACTGATGATTATTTTCCCATGCAATTAGGTACTTATTGTTTAAAAACGTTCAGAGGATGAAATACGATATAATTAACATTTTGTCTTAAATTATGTAGTGGATAATAAGTACTGGAGATGTATTTTTTTTTTATAATAATTTGGAGCAATTTGGATACGCTGAATCTATAAACGTCAAGAAAGCTATTTTAACACGTCTAAAACCGTAGAAATGGGTGGTCTTTCATTACTGCTATGTAATAAGACGCCTTTTAGACTACTCTTAGGTTAAAATCTATGACTAAACCTCATTCTTTGGGATTATGCTTAAAGCCAGTGCCTTCTTGTGTTAAAGCATCTATGTTAAAGAGCATTGTTGGCTTTGTAAAATGTATTCTAGTCAGTATGCGGTCTTTTATATACCTGCATATATTCTCACTCTTGCAAGCATTCTTTGGATAAGTTCTTTTAAGTAGTTTCAAATCATTTAGGTTAGATTGTGCAAGAGGATGTGGTTTCTAAGATATTTCTGGCATATAAATTGGATCGTTGCCTAAATCTGTCATTTTCATTGTTTGAATCAATTTGTTCTTTGGTAGGGCCATATTGATGTTTGTTGAGCATACACGAATGTTTCTAATAGGTAATTTTGGATAATATTTTACTTACAAAAGCCGCATAGTTTTTATTCATATTTGGAATGATTTCAGCAGGCACCGTTGCATGATTAATATGTCTACGCGATGTTACCAAATTTCATACAAATGTTTTTGCCATTCGATCAACGTATCAGGTTAACATAATATGACGAGCAATAAATTTTTATGACCCTGTTTGTAGTGTTGATACCCTATGTTGACACCAAGATAAGAACGCTGTAAATATAGCTTTTCTCATGGTATCGGTGAAATCATTCACAAGAAAGACAATGTGACAATACCATGAGAAAAGTTATATTTACAGCGTTCTTATCTTGGTGTTGTTTTCTAGGCATTCTTTTGGATGTGTTTTAAATCCTATGTTGTTATCGAAATATTCTATATAAAACTTTTTAATAAATTTCTGATAATTCTCTTGAAATTTTGAAACATAAGGGCCACAGATATAACAAAAGTTATTGCGAAAGTCCATACATCTACAAATACGCTGCCTTATCTCAAACAACTTTAGAAGAATTCAAAGAATTTTAAATACTGAATGACAGGTGCTAAAAACAATTTAATTTGAGTGATACAAGCATACTTCAGCTTGCATCTTGTGCTTCAATATGGATATATATGCTTGGGTTAGTTCATAGATTATATCGGTTAGTGTTATTAACGGGATTGTCGGTATCCTAGAGGTGAAATTAATTTGATTATATACAGGTTGATTCAAATTAAATGCGCACCATTGCTATCTCTGTTATTATTATTTCAAGAAAATAAGTTAACTTAACAAAGGGTTAGTGTTTTTAACGCTGATTAAAAGGAGTGTACGAAAAAATAATTGCGTGACGCATGTCCGGGAAATTTTGATATATTTTTTTAAATCGGACATCCTGTATATTAAAAAAATTATATATATTAAATTATGATGTAAAAGTTTTTAATACACTATTAGAAGATATGGCGGATTTTAGTTGATGGCAAACATACACTTCATTCTGTAAAATATTAGCAGGCTTCTTTCAATTCAAAACAAAACAAATAGTATACCCTTTCAAATTGTTCAAAATGCACTGGGTTTATATCTTTTGTACGCTTAGTTATTAAAAATAGTTGGTTATTTGATTTTGTTGTTCTTTATTATTATTACTTTCTTCAACATGTTTCGTTATCTTTCATTATTCAGAGTTAAATAATATCTCAGTATGGTTTCCCCGTTTGAACAAATGCGATATGTTGGAAGTATACATTGTATGCGGCAAAATTATAACAGCAGCTAGATCGATGTAGTTTCAAAAACTTTACAAACAGTTTAGACAAGTTATTTAAAAAGAAAAGAACTAAGCAAAATATCATTATCAACGGAGAAGTAAAAATTACAAAAAATTGCGCGAATTTCCCATTAGAGATGCTATTAAGGAACTGGGTTGAAGTTATGCGTCAGTCTATCCTATTTGAGTACCGAACCTCACAAACATTATAACCAGGAAATTCAGGCAGGAGGTTGGCTTTCTGTCAATGGTTCGTTAATTTTTTTGATGAAAATTTGAATGGAACACAGTGATGAAACAAACTTCTCCAATAGAGGTCTATTTAATAAGAAGAATCATCACCATTAGTTACAAGAAAATGTATTAATAGTTCGTCCACAATCTGCACAAGTTCCATTTACTTTTAATGTTTGGTACCGATTAATTGGTACGAGAGTCGTTGGTCCAGTGTTCTACAATGATACATTCACAGGAGACAAATATCCGGAATTTATTCGGGATGTTCTATGGTATTTCTTTGGTAACGACAATTATCTGATGCGCAAAAATTTATATTTTCAGCAGGACGGTGCTTCTGCACACAATTGTCGCCTACTACATATTTCTAACTATCTTGACACCATCTCTGCCGATAAGTGGGTTGGTATAACAAATGGGCCAATTCGACTTTTTTCTTTGGGGACATTTAAAAAATCAGGTGTACAACGCGATCGAATTGGAAAATAAAGTTAAGAAAGTAAGATGAGAAATACTTTCTTCTTTTCGATTTAGTTGCAACTACATTGTTCTAAGATGTAATATATTAGAATAAACAGTAAACAGAAAAGAAGAAATTCCCCTTCGTGGACACCGTTGAATCATACCCTGTATAGTGTACGTCACGTGGAAAAATATTGGTCAAGTTTAGAAATGAGTATCAACTTCATCGCTATGTCATAAAAATAGACGAAGGTATACGGTACGTTAATATAGGTTTGTGATAATATGTAAATATCTATTAATGTTTCGCGTAAAAGAGAACGGTGTTAAACGCATTCAACAATAACAAAATCAAGTCAAGGTTCTTATAGTATGCGGTTAAAGTTTGGTTTGTCGGCGATAAAGGTATTCATATGTATAACGATTAGATTTTTTTTTAATTATGGGAATAAAGAGTGGAAAGATGTTGTTTTTAAAATCGTGTAACATAAGTTAATAATGTCAAACAAATAGATAATAATTTGATATCCTTTGGATGTACAAATATGCATATACGGATGCTTTTGACATTTAATCAAGATTCCAGATAATAAATATTATTACTAAATGCAAAAATACTGGTATTTTTTTTTGGATCTGTATATAAAAAGCTTTAACCTATCGAATTTTAGCTAGAAACCTTTTCTTGATTAAGGAACAAAATAAAATAAACTTACCAAATACCACGGTAACCAATCCCAACCTCATCTTTACACTGTGACTTGTTTATTCTCCAAAGATTCGATGCTCTTCTTTACGCCAGTTTATCAAGAGGTATCGCTTATATAGTCCTTTTGTTTACCGCACCTCCTTAAATCTTCAATGCGCAAGAGCCTGGTGTGCGGTCTGTCCGTGTCGGTGGACAGGATATAGGTTCCTGCAAGATAATTTGGTGGATTTAGACTGGTTCATTTCCTTTTTCTTTTACCTCGTTTATTAAGTTAAAATTAAAATTGTATTTGAGAGAATTTAGAAATATATTTTAATTTACTTTTTCATATACAAAAGGAGTAGAAAAAACACGACTTACCGGCATGAAAATAGTAGAATATACAAGGTGTCTATGAAATTAAATAAAAAAGTACGAAAAATTAAAGGATCTAATTTTATTAAACTTACACCCAAAATATTTTGTGAAAATTCTTTCACAGATGTGAGAAAAAAATTATAAAGATATTTATAAAGCATTGGTCGCGCCACTGCACTTTTAGAAGCGCACGTTACAACTGTAGCCGGTAGTGTAAAGAGTAGAATTAGTGATTAGGTCTGTTTCTAGCGTTATGTGTGGATATATTCCGGGTGCACTAGGGTGACAGAATAAAATAGACACCAGGTAAAGCGGTATAAATATGTAAACAACTAAATTCTAAGAACGAATTAAGAACTTTCTCTTGTCATTAGGGTAGGGGTAGATGTATCGGAAGGAATTCGTCATAGTTTAGTATCGTTACAACTATGCCTCGCTTACAAGATTCGAGTGATATTAGCGACTTCACCCGGGATCGCATCGTTGGCCAGAGTGAACGCGGCGCTTCGCAACGTGAAATAAGGAAAATTTTATATATTCCGTTGTCCCCATAGTTAATCGTGTGATTACACAATTTAAACGCAAGGAAAAAACAACAGTGGAGCCGAGACCAGGTCCTGCCGGACCTTCTGAAAGAACTAAAAGGGTACTTGTGCGCGAAGTGTTAAGAGAACCGCGAAAAACTACAGCTGAGCTTGCGGCAACTTCACAGAAAAGTCAGCGCACCGTTCTGCGATACCTCCACAGTGTGGGGATGTATAAAAGGGTGGCAAAGAAAAGACCTCACCTTACGGCGTTTAAAAAACGGCGCCGAATGGCTTGGGCAATCGAAATGCGAACGAAGCCCGAAGAGTTTTGGCGGTCTGTCATTTTTTCAGACGAAAGCAGATACTGCCAATTCAGTGATAGTGGTCGTACGTGGGTATGGAGACGTTCGTCACAGCAACTGGACGACAAATTTTTGCATCAGACGGTGAAATACGGCGGTGTGAACATCATGGTGTGGGGCGCGATATGGTACGGTGGAAGATCGCAATTAGTAATCTGCGACGGAAATATAAATGCGGCAAAATATATCCAAATATTAACAGAAGGAGTACTACCGATATTCGACAAGGCCATTTTATCTAAAGGAGACGCCATTTTTATGGAGGATGGAGCACTCTGCCACAAAGCAAGAACAACAACCACATGGAAAGAGGAACAGGGGATTCGGATTTTACCATGGCCAGGACAATCACCAGACATGAATCCGATAGAGAATGTTTGGTACATAATCCAGACAAATATAGCGAAACGACCCCGAAAACCCAGCAATAAGGAAGAACTCGTGGCGGCTGTTATAGAAGAGTGGTTAATATATTCCAGAAGACACCATTAAACATTTAATAGATTCTATGCCACGACGACTCGCAGCACTTGACGAAAGTAAAGGTGGATCGACAATATATTAGTCTAATTTAAAATTTTAAAAATATTTTGTATATATAACGAGAATAGAATCTTTTTTTAATTAGTATGTGTCTATTTTATTCTGTCACCCTAGTGTATCTGTATTGTTCATTGTGATCTATATTTATGGTAAAAACAAGTGGAAGTACTCTTTGAACTTGTCATACGTATAAACAGAGTTTTCCAAATCGTCGAACCCCATCTTACGTGCGCATATTGGATGTAGTGTTTAGATTAAGGGAAACAGACAGATTGTTACTAGCTTACAAAGGTTCCGGACGTGAAAGACCCCATAATTTTAGGCGTCAAAACGAGCTGTTGAACCTACCTGACCGAAATCCAGGTGTAAGTACACGAGATGCAGCAAGACAAGTAGGGGTGTCTCTCTGTACCGTAAACCGCATATTGAGACGTAATTACACCCTTATCATACTCGGCGTGTTCTAAGTTCTAACTGACTAAAAATGATCGCCTCTTGCGTATTTACATTCTGTATCTGGTTTCGTCAACATGTTGCAGTAGATGTTAACTTCTGCGTTAAAGTATTATTTACCGACGAATGCAGTTTCACGAGAAATGGTATTTAATTACAAGGCAAAATTTAATAATTAATGTACGCATGTAAAACGAGTTACTTACAAGTAAATATAAAAGCAAGAAGCGAAAAGAAAAAGAGGTAGATCAAGCTACTGTGAACCTATAACTAACAAACACCCAAATTGTTTTAATTTAACTTAAAAAAAGTTCAGCAGTGGTTAAAAAGAAGAATGGAAAAGGGATTCTGCTCTGCATAATGTATCTGCGGTTTGCATATTCCCAAAAGTGATGGTAAGCAGCAGATATGCATATCTAACTCACCAAACTCCATAGAGTTGAAACTGCTGCGCATTCTATGTATTCACCTTGGGTGCAATCTGGAATTTAAGGACTACGAAAGCCACTCTTCCAATAAAAGAGAATAGAAACGAGCGTATCCAAAGACTGAATTAGGGATACAAGTTGATTTCGTAAAGCAATGATATTATTCCACTAACACCGGAAATATCTAGAACACTTTTCCGAAAATCTTCTTTGGCTGCTGATATAACGCAAATTAATGAAAGATTAATTCATCAACTTGGAGTCATATTGGAGGTAATTAAAAGCAACTCTTCAAATGTCTCGAACAAAGTTCAGTTGTATACAACGGATACTGCTAAGTTAGCAAATACAACTGTAGCCGTGGTATTATATGCCCTCAAAAGTCCATAAGATCATAACTCACGGAGTCGAAACAGCAATGCCGACTGGGTTACTGTCAGAAGAAGCTCAAGCAGATATAAAGACTACAAATACTATAGACTTCACTTCACAAGGAAATCTCTCGTACAGCCACAAACGAGGATGTATTTCATAAGATGCTCGAGTTGTCAGATCCCTATATTAGACTCATGAAGCCTGAGCCTAAGAAGAAACCTCTTCCCATCACTGAAGAAGCCTTTGAAGATATAACTATTATTATAAGTAATACATTATGTATTAATGTAAGAATAACTCCAACTTTATAATATTAGTCTCCAATATTTTCCGCTTTTCGAGCATTGTGCTCAGTCTAGAGGTATATCTTCATGCTGAAGGTGAGTATTTCGAGCATTTCCTTTGAGCATTTACCGGTCTCACTTGTTTATACACTGGTTCCTTTCAGAACCAACAAGTTTTCAATAAGAGAAAGAAAAATATTAACACTGGAACTGTAACAAACACATCTTTATTTTACATCTAAATTCTATCTTTATTGGAATGAAATGATTTACGATCTTAGTTTTGCACAATTCACTTACGTTATTGAAAGAAACTGATCCTATGTATAAATAATTAAATCTAGAATGGAAACGTAATATATCTAGCTACAAATAAAAAGTATAATTTATTTAAGTTCATGATCACAATAAATTCACGCAGTCCTTAAATTAAAAAACGAAAAATAACTATTATAAATAGCGATGTCCTTCTCGTCAGTCTCATAATCTACCAAATTCTCGTAGTATCTTCCAGATCATGTACTGCAGACACCATTAAACCTCACTTGTACATCTGAAAGTAAGAAAATAATACGTGTCAATTGTGTATTAAATAGAAATATAGAGATTGAATTATATCGGACAGAATATAGGAAAAAGGGAAGAGCACGTTTCCGTCTTCTTTCTTTTTTCCAATATTTTGATATGAACTCACATAGAGTTAACAACGTTTCTTTACATCACGCATTTTAGTTGTTTAGATTGAACTTGGATGGTACCATCGGATATAAATAACAATTTAAACCGAATCATCAAGAGAAAGATCAAAGGAGCTGACATTAAAAAAAAAGTGCACTGAAATTGAGACATTACAATCTAAACACTACAATTTTAACGTACATCGAAAAGTTAAAGAAATTACTCGGACATACAGACTTAGGCACCTAATCAGACTGACCAACAAGGAACTATTAAAAAAATAACGTCCATTATCGTATTCAAGGGAAAATATTAATGAGGTGGGGAACAAGCTTTGGTGTGTAGAAGCTACTTCCTTTGGTTGAAGTTCCTGGTATTTTTGTTGATAAAATAAGGACAGCAAGTTCTTTGCTGAAGAATGTTTTAGGCACAAGTGAGAGAGATGAAAAGCATCAGTGGTGTTCTTAAAAATTTTTTAAGTCTCGAGTAAACTGAAGAACAGTCACTAGAAAAATATAACTAATTAGAAGAGGATATTGAACAATAAGTAGTCAATGATTTCAAGGTAAAATTTCTGATTTACCATTTTTGATTTAAAGTTTTAGTTTCAAAATATAACAAATCATACCTATTCGAACAAAATGATATACAAAGGTTGTCTTTTAAGTTTTGCATACTGGGACAAAGAGGACACCACTAACCAAATGTCGGTACTAAAAATTCACCTCCATCTTTGGTTAACCTAAATCCAAAGTACCAGTGCGGACGAATTGTCAAAATTAATTGAACAATGGAATTGAACCGAGAATATTTTAGCAAAATAATTTTTTATGATTTTCAAAGATAATTATCTTAACAAGAATCCTTTGCTGAGGTTTTTTTGTTTTCGGCAGTAAATCAGTAGATAGTTTTTGGTTGGTATGGGGAACTCAAACGTAGACGGTCTAGACATAGCGACGATCCAAGAGCAGGTACATCACCCAGGAAAACACTGTGCACAAGATCATCAACGTAGATTGACATGTGACATATTGCGAGATTGAGGCATCATTTGGGGATTTCAAAGACCCCAATTCAAAAAGTTCTAGACAGCTTCAACGTTGGAAACTCTAAAAGAAACGTGTAAAAACATCATCAGTAGTAATGAGTCGTGGATTTATTCATACGAGCCAGAAAATAAATGACAGTCGTCGGTTTGGGTGTCCCAAGATAAAGAATCGCTGACAAAAGTCATTCGTTCTTGAAGTGTCCCCAAAAAGATGGTCGCGACATTTGTCTCGAAAGCAGGTCATGCACCAATAATTCCTCTGCAAGATCAAAGAACTGTTACTGCCAATTGGTGTACAATCATTTGTTTGCCGCAAGTCATCGCTGAGCAACGAAAAACCAACCCCGAACGACGAATCATCTTCCACCAAGATAATGCAAGTTCGCACATAGCACGCAAGGCAATTGGGTTTTTAACAAGACTATGTAACTTTGCCCACATCACGCAAGACAATTAAATGTTTAATGTAACAAAACGTCGAATTGCTAGACAATTCTCCGTACAGTCCGAACCTAAGTCCCAACGATTACTTTACCTTTTCGAAAATTAAGAACGGGCTGCGTGGTGAAAGATTCCAGTCATTAAAAGGAGCAATCGATGCCCTTAAAAATGCAATTTTGATCGAGTAAAATAACTGCTTCCAGAGTTATTCGAGCGCATGCAAAAGTGGAAAAACCTTAAAGTCTTTAAAACCTGTTTATTACTTTATTCCAGGTATATATGCTAAACTTAAAAGTCAACCCTCGTATGTCCATAAAGATTTATCAAATCGGCACAAATATATTGCCATGGTTCATAAAATTTGTAACTAAAAGGATCATCGTAAAATAACACTACAAAAGATCTGTCAAATAAATTTCGCAATTAAGCATTTTCTGTAACAAGTTGCGCTTTAAAAAAACTCCAAACATGATTTCAAATGTGCAAACCTAGTATGAAACATTGCAGAAAAATGGGACCGGATCCACTTCCTAATTAAATTTTAGTTTTGGAGTTTTGACATAACTTTCTCTAATTTATACCATCAAAATGTTGAAAAGTACACCTAATTTATGATTTAAAGTTTCTAGACGACTAAAGTACAATACAATTCATGTTTTTAAGTAGATTACTAACCTCCAGCACCACATTTTCTTGCACATTTCAGTTTCCCTTCGTTGCTGTAGGTAACACCGTTTGTTCCGCAAACCGGATTAAATTCCGATGTAGCTGGGCAAGCTTTCATGCAAGTTCTAAGGTTATCCGGGTTTGGTATCGTGTCAGGGGTAGGTGTAGGTCTTTGTGTTGGGATTGAGGACGGAGACGAAGTCGCTTCGACGTCCCAAACCCAACCTTGTGGCGATGGTGCGGCTTTGGTTGGATCGCATATCGCAGCAAGAGCTAGAACTACGTAGAGAAAGAAAGTAGTGACATTAATAATAAACAATAACATTATTTAAGGTGTACACTAATAGGTTCACAGAATTAATTAATAAAAAAAAGGTAAGCACGAGGACGTTGGACCTAGATTCCCGTATTTGGCCGGTGACCTGTTTGCATACGCTTTGCATAAAATAAAAATATCAATAAACCAGTTTTAATCGTTCCAAGAGCAAGGACTAGAAGTCGTTGACCAAGTCGTTCCGAGAATGTGTCGAAAAAATGCACTGAAATGAGTATTTCCATTCATATCTTGATTTTTTTGCAACTAGATTACATTAGATGCGATACGTATCATGTAGTATATGTTCGTGGAAGAGATATGACGTCAGAGTGTATATGGTAAACAACGTTGGCTTAATTATTTTGGCCTAATTGGAATTTGAGTGAAATTCTTCCACAAAATAAATCCCCGATAGAGATTGTATATAAAAATATTTTTGTTGTGTATCGTTATTATAAATTTGTTTATGTTTTCATGTTTTTGGTAGGTTTCGTATTAACTTATTATATTTTGTATTCTGATTTCAAGTATTTCATCTTACACAAGGTAGAAATAAATAAAAATGTTAGAAGTAATATCCATATTAAAACTAATATTAACATGAATATCAATACTAAACCACCGTTGGCATTAGTAATGATAAAATTACAATTTCCTTGAAATTATCCAACGTAATTAAATTACTGAAAAAATATCGGTCTCGGAGGGACTCGAACCCAGCATCTTTATGTCTCCGACATAATGTGCTTGCACCACAAGACCATTGAGTTCAAGTCGCCTTAAATCCCTCTAGATGTCACTTGTCAATTGTAATTTTATCATTACTAATGCCAACGGTAGTTTAGTATTGATATTCATGTTAATATTACTTTTAATATGAAAACTGTTACGCACTTGCCGTATTAATAATATAGTGCCCCTGAGATATTACAATATATCTACTGGCATCGTGACAGGGTCTAAGGCGACTTGCACTCAATGGTCTTTGGTGCAAGTGATAGCACATTATGCCGGAGACATAAAGATGTTGGGTTCGAGTCCCCTCCGAGACCGATATTTTCTCGGAATTTAATTACGTTGGGTAATTACCAGGAAGTTGTAATTTTATCGAAAATGTTAGAAATCACAAATAAGCAAAATAAAATAGATATAACCAGTACTTCACACAACTAATGTTAGGCGAAATTCGATGAAATGCAAAAAAAACAAAGAAATAAAGAAAATCCTGAAGGAAAATGAAAAGGAAAATAGAAAATTAAAGGAGAAATGAAGATTCTAGAAGATACACTTGTAAAAATGGAAAGAGAAAAAATAGGGAACAACATTACAATCCACGACGAAGAAAAGCAAAATAAAGAAAGAAGCACAGATGAATTAAAAAAGAAATCCTGGAGCTTTTGAAGCTGAATTGTTACAAAGCGCCTCAAGGAATTTGATTTTGAGGACCAATAAATGTCTGGAGAACGGTGGCAATTTTAAGTATAAGTGTTTATTTATTTAATTTCATTTGCATGTAAAATAAATACCAACCACAGACAATTAGTATAATTTTATTATTAAAACGTCTTTTTCGTTTAATTGCTCAATCTACGGGATGCTTTATTAAAGAAAACTTAAGTTATACATTTTCCCTGAAAAATAGTACGCCATGAAATATGACGTCATTTTTTCGAAGAAGTTATCAACCACCCTGTATCGGGAAATTTAAATTTTACACAAAACCATCCTGAAGTCATATGTTTCGCGAAAGCTTAACTTTGACAATTGTACCAAATTGAGATTAACTAATTGCCCAAGGATAAACACAATTTTAGCGAAAGAGGTTGGAAAAAGAAATAGACTAAACATAAGTCTAATCTTACATAGATGGAAAAAGAAATAAAGAATGCAAGTATAGTAATCTATTGGCAAAGCAACTAGGCATGTAAAACAATAAAAAAGAGAGCGCACTGATAAAACAAAACACAAAAACAATAACTATTGTAGCAATTTATCTGGGGAGATACCTTTAAATTAAGCCTAAATAAGTTACAAAGGCATCATAATGAAATTCTAAAAAATCCTGTATTCACTAGATATATAAACACCAACGATAAAAGGTCAGGATTAAAAAGACCTATGTACAGCTACGTTAAGAATATTAAACGTCTCCAGAAGTAACATAGTTTGCTTAAACATTAAAAGTACAAACATAATAAGAACCCGCATAAAAAAAAAACATTAAACTATTCAATTGAAATCTAATTTCTCTCTTATTATTAAAAATCCTATATAAATATATAAAAAAGAAATTTGTTATGCACTTCTTTCACAATGCATTTTTGGGAGTTGACAATTCTGATTGATGAAGATATTGATTCATGGGAAAATACGTTGGTATGTTATATGGCGTTAAATCTAAAAGCTCTTTTATAATATTAAAAAGATCTTCTCAAAACTGATAATAAATAAAGACACCCACAGCTACAGAACCGGAAGCAAAATCATATTTACGAACGTTAATAAAAACTACACACCGGATGATGTAAAACAGTTTGGACACACTATAGTATGAAAGTACAACGCTAATATACAGTCAAATAAGTGATAATTTAAGTCCTCGATATCCTTAGACAGGGACGGATCTTCTATATATTTTGTTTCTATAATAATGGTTTTAGAAAAAAAATTTCCATTCAAAACGCTAACAATAATTTTTCGAACAACAATCTAATTTCTACGTCAACGATAAATTATTGAAATAAGTACAATTTCTTAGAAATTATCTTACACGTGCAAACAATTACAAGTAATTAACGTCACTCATTATCTACCAAGTGCGAATAACAAAGTAAAATGAAATCACTTACCTATCACTGTCACGATGCAAAAGATCTTCATTTCGCAGTTATAGGCTCTCTAGGCAGTTTGACAAAAATTCCCTACGCCTTCTGCGTGCACCTCGATGTCTTCGGCGTGTATTTCGTATTCGTATTCTTGTACAACCGGTTATATAGATTTTTATCAGCTCATCATGTCTGGTTTTACCCAATAACGCAGTTAACAACATATATGTGCAAGTCTGTGTACACAGAACAACAATTCGACGACTAGGTCGATTAGTGGAATATTGGAAGTCGTCGCGTGGTTCGTGGAAATGAACGTTTTTTTTTTTTGTTTTTTTGATAAAGTAAGCGGTTCTGCTCGAAGAAATTCACTCTAATGCGTCAAAATATGATTTATGCTTATTAGAATAAACTGTAACTTTAATAGGTTAATTGCTGAACGTAATTGTTTTCTTCTGTTTTTTATTTGTAATGTTTAGAGTCATTATTGCTTGATTTATCACTATTTAACATCTTGATGAGGATTTCTGTATCCGGAATGCCTTTTTCGTTTTATTTATGTTTCGGTATTTTTGCTTTTTAATGAAATGTGTCATGGGAATCTTTGTACTATGCATTTCTTCTTAATACAAGATGTTCAACTATAATAAATTGAAACGTATTTGTAATATTTTTGAGAAAAGATAGTTAAAGAGGTTACTTTGGTAATATGAAAAGTAATATTAAAAGAATGTCTTCCGATTTCTGGAAATTTATGCATTCTATAAGAAAAACAACTGGAATTCCCTGCAGATTTACAATATTCTACCGAAATTTTGAAAAACTACTACTTTCTTTCTTTTCCTGCCTGCTACGATACCCATCTGTTATTTGGTTTGCCCTACCCCTTCTATATTTGTAGATCATCCTCTGTTTCTATTAGGACTATTAAATAGTCAGCATATAAGATATAGTTTAGGGTGGTGTTCTGGCCTAAACGTATTCCTTTAGAGCGTTACTTTTTCCATTCCTTTATAAAAGCATCAATATATATGTTAAATAGCATTGGCGACACACACCAGCACTACTACTTATTCTGAAAATAGAGTATGCAATAGTTTTTCTTGTTCTCTAACATTTACAACAGATGTTGAAGTATTCGAAGTTACGTCTACATTTTCTAACAAATTTACATCAAGCTATGATATAATACCAATTTTCTTGATTAAAAAATACATAGGTTTGTCCACCGCTGTTTCGATAACTAGGGTCTCAAACAGCTCCATGAAGAGATTGGCTACCACACGATTTAGTGGTCTCCCCATCGCTACTCCGTCCGTTTATTAGTAAAAGCTGCCATCCCATACAAAGGAACTAATCGTGAGGCAGTGTTTAAAAAGCTGCTTTATATCCGGTGGGAATTAATCGGCAATATACCGCAGTATATCTCTTAGCGGTACTTTTGTAGACTCACTAGGATATCACTTGGATTGAATTGTATCTTTCGGAGTTTTTCCACGAAATGCACTGAATCCCGAATATAACTTGGTTTTTCGCCTGTGTGGGGTTGCAGTAGTGTAGTTAGATCTTTTGCTAACAGGTACGTCGGTGCGCTTATAGCGGTCACTATCGGTCTAAATGGTACATCCTGCTTGTACATTTTGGCTACGCCATATAACCTCGGCGCTTCTGTTAATGTGACTTCACGTCATCCGGAAGTGATGATACTTTAACTAATCTTTAAAATAGATTGTCCATATCTTTTGGAAAGCATCGCGTTCCATGTCACCCGTTTATATTACGGGAGTGAGACCACCTTTATACTACTGCAAGCCAAGACAAATTAGGAAACACTATTTGTGGTATTTCCAAAGTTTAAATCCGGATATTAATTATAATTGTATTTGTTGTACTTTCATATCTAGTAAGTAATATCTGTTATTCTATTTGCATTGTTGTTTGACATAAATACACAGTATGATTGTTATTGCTATTATTATTAAAAGCAACAGTAAGCTTCTTTACCAACCGACGTCGCACTCGCGGGATGTATAATTCATCACCCTTTACTGTGTGCCTCAATAACAAAGAAAAGTTAAGACAACATTTAAACCATTTTACGTGATTTAAATGATGGCGTAAACGGTTTTTCTAATGCAAATATTTATTTAGATTATTGTTTTAGAATTTTTATATATTACGAAAATATAGAATTTTCCTATATTTATATATCATCTGCAGCGAAATATTCTCATTTGTGTGAAAAATCTACAACTGATACTCTACGTCTACAGTAATGAAGAAAACACATACTTGTTATTATTGCTTATTATACTATATTTGCATTAAATGCAAACGAATGCCAGTATTCCCCACAGCATCGAGCATCTCCTATTCTTTATGTGCAACAGGTGTAAGAGCGATGTTTGCAGCAAGGAATGTTATATTGAAATTCGAAACATTGGCAATATTGATTCTTATGACAACAATTACTGCCAAGCAAGACAATTGTCGATAACAAATTCTAAACTGCAGTCTATAACTTCTCATTATACTATATGTGTATGAGGCATGTGGAAAATCCACTGTTTGGACGAGAATTTACAAAATACATAGTATTATCAACAAAATAATAGAGTGATAACATCGGAAGACTTAACTTGGGTTAAATTTGAATAATATAACGATCATGTAATCTACGCGTGATTATGCGGGTAAGGTTTTAATACGAAATCTTGTATACCATGGATGTATCGATCGTAGTAAATATACAGAACGTGAACGATATTAGATTGAACACGTTTAAACATATATAGAGAAAATGTTCTTATCGCAACTTGTGTTAGGTGATAATAAACTTAATAATTTAATGTATGTGTGAATGTTCTAAAAGATTTCAAGGATATTTCCAATTTAGCTGTAGTAGAAACATGTATATATATATATATATATACGTATATACACAGGGTGGCGCAGGGAAACGGGATATTTTGAACGTTACAGTTGACAGCACTGCAGAGCCGGCAGTTGTTCGTAACATCGCACAACTGTTATGAACGCATTGCCATTTACTAATCATGTATCGTTGGACTGGTGCGAAACGTGCAGTAGCTGTGAGAGCGTTTTATAAAAATGGTGACAGTGCGACTGCCGCGTAGAGAATATTTCGACAGCATTACCAGCTTGGACGTCATGGACGTGTCCCATCTGCGCATGCGATTACAACGTGGGTGCGTAATTTTGAAGAAACAGGATCTGTCTTGAAAAAGAAAGCTCCAGGTGGCATTCGAACGGTACGTACCCCAGAGAACATTGAGGCTGTTAGAGCTGCAATCGAGGGAAGTCCTCCCCGCTCCGTTCGACAGCATGCATCTACGCTAGGGATTAAGCGACGAAGCTTACAAAGAATACTGCACGAATTACATTTCCATCCCTATAAGTTGCAGATTGTGCAACAATTACATGAACGAGACCCAGCGTCACGTATGGAGTTTAGTAGGCAGATATTGGCTAAAATTAACGAGGACGCGAATTTCGTTGGTAACATATGGATATCAGACGAAGCCCATTTCCACCTGAACGGTTTCGTAAACAAACAGAATTTTCGTTATTGAGCCCAGGTGAGTTACACCAGCGACCACTACATAGCGACAAGGTCACAATATGGCGTGCTGTATTATGTCATGGTGTTATCGGCCCTTACTTTTTTGCACGTGAGGATGGTAGCGCAGCGACAGTAACATGCGCTCGATATGTTGAAATGCTTCAAACATTCTTTACACCGAGACTGTACGAGCTTAATCTTAACATGGAAAACATGTGGTTTCAGCAGGACGGACCCACATCACACACTGCTCGACATTCGATGGCAGCAGTTCGTCAATTGTTTGGAAGACGCATTATTTCACGTAACGGTGACATTGAATGGCCTGCGAGATCCCCTGATCTTAGTGTGTGCGACTTCTTCCTGTGGGGGTATCTTAAAGGCAAGGTGTACCGTTCATGATCTGCAACAATCCATGAACTGAAGGAGAACATTCAACAAGAAATCACTGCCATTCCCCAAGATTTGCTACACCGCGCATTCCAGAGTTTTCATAACAGGCTGTTAGAGTGTGAACGGCGAATGGGAGGACATCTTTCCGATGTCATCTTTAAAAAGTAAAGAGACACTTTTGGATATTTTGATTGTAAAAACATAAATGGCATGCTGCATACATGCACTTTCGTTAATAAATTACTAGTTTTATGAATTTATTCGTGGAAATGACGTTATTTCAAAATTTCCCGTTCCCCTGCGCCACCCTGTATGTCTTAACTGGTTACTGGCACTCTTAGTATGAGTTTTGTAAGTTGTATTATTGAAAGTGGTCACCACCTTGTTCGAGACACCTCTTACATCTTCTATTAGAGGAAAAAATGTTTTGTAGGATCATATTACCAATCTTGTTAATTCTTCCAGCAATTCTGATTTGAAGGTCTGCAAGATCAGGTGTCTATACCCGATAAATTGAGTTCTTTAAGAAAGACCATAAAAATAAGTCACAGGGGGTAACATCACAAGATCTTGGTCGAAATTCATATTTGGTGTTTAAACTTATCAATCGATTTTGAAAAAAATGTTGTAGCATATTAATTGTTACGTCTGCTGTGTGTGCTCCAGCTCCGTCTTGTTGAAAGTAACCCTGTGTTACTTTTTCTTCATTAAGCTGTTCAATAAATGCCGTAATAATTTCTTCTCGATACTTTTCTACTCTTAAGGTACCGTTCAAAAAATAGGGCAAACAATTCTCCTTCGATTAATCAACGTAAGAACCATGTGGTTTCTCATTAGTCCACATCCGCATGCTTTATGAGTTAGCATATCCATTCAGATAAAACCATGATTTGCCAGAAGAAAAGGTTTTGTCAAGAAGGCGATTATAAAGAATTATTTAAAAACCACCGACTAAACGTTGTACTTCTAGGATAGTCAATATTTTTGATATCTTGATAACAGGTCATGCAATATGGAAAGAAATCTAAGTCCTTTTTCAAAATTGTATGACAGGTACCAATTAATACACCCACTCGTTGTGGTAATACTAGTATGGAAATTCTTGTTGTATCATTTATTATTTCTCTTACATTGTCAACTCGTTGTCGACCACTGCCTCCTTCCTGTTTCATACATTCTACTTCCCTGAAGACCTTGCCGAAAAACTATCGTAGTCAAAGACGTAGTTGGGAAACTTATTTCTAAATTCTTCTAAAGAACCTTAAAGAGAATACCACCATTGTTTATTAATTTTACGTCCCTTTCGAGAATAAGATTCAATCATGAATGATTTGTGTTGTATAGTAAAAGCCATTTTAAATCAATTCTTAATTACAACACAATTTTAATGAGTTCCTGTCAACTATGCATTTGAATGAATATTCTTTCAAATTGACAACTAGTGCAACTGAAAATAGTTTTTATTGGAATGGACAACTAGAAGTAAAATTTATTTGAAAACTTTATGTATATGTACTTTTACTAGCTATGTCATTAATATTTTTGACCTACCTTTCTAGTTGAATTCATGCTTGGTGTTCTGGCCAAAACCTCGAGAGTTCAAATCCCATTTCCCAACGTTGATTTTTATTTAACAAAGAGTACGAATTTTATTTGTAAAATAGTATTGAGGAATTTCAGTTTGAACCCGCAAACCTAAATTCCTTAAAAGAAAATAAATATCGCAGAAGTCTATGACAGATCGACTTGATTTCGATATAATAATAATTTAATAATCGAAAAGCTATCTTGAAATCTAAGCTGTATAAGCTTAAATAATACCTCAACAATTGCTGCCTTAAGAATAGTAATAGTCAAAACCCAATAGCTAAAATGGAATATACATTTACGTCAATACCTTGCATTGTTGTCAAGTAGTAGACATGTAAATAAATATTGGGTAATTTCAAAAGTGTGCACGTAGCATTTAAATTTACTTATCTTCCGCGTTTTGTTGTGTACAGGGTCAGTAAACACGCTAATGGTATTTACATATCGTCGTAGGTACACCCGTACGCATATGATTTGCTTTAATACGTTATTTGCACAAAAACTACAGGCGTAGGTTTACACACTGGGACATTATTGGCAATTAATTTTTGTTTAACGACATGATTTCGGTGTGTATAACGTCGTTTATGCCACAAATTTGATTTTTAAGATATTTCTTTATTTGGGTTAAAACATTTTTAATCGTTCTTTGTGTGAAGAGAAGCTGCTTCATGCTTCGTTTAGTACATCCTAAAAATATATTTTGGTTATATTGCAACATTCATGAGAATCTTTTAAAGAGAAACTTATATAATCTATCTATTAATTAATTCTAACGATGCCAACGCTTTTATGAGATTAATTATTGCATTTATGCGGTTGAGGTTAGTTCTTGTAGAAGTTTAGGAGCCAATCGCAGAATAGTTTTTAAACTTATAAAACCTTTACTGTGGTTTTGTGTCCGGTCTTGAAATGTATTACAAGCAACACACTCTTCAGATACGGTTTGTTGAAGTGGATAAATCTGGGTCCCGTTGTAAAATTCTCCTAAACTCATAGCTCAAATTTGTTAGAAATAATTAACATGAGAAAGAGATAATGTTTAATGAATGCTGGTAGCTACAATGTGCTTAAAATAGCATTATATACAAAAAAATAAAAACAAGAAATGAAGTATTTTTGATAAACATACAAAAATTTTCTTGGCTGTTAACACAAAACATTATAGCATATTCTTTATAAGTATATATATGTGTGTTGTGGCGTATATATAACACACGGGCTGAAAAGTTCCGGGCCTAACACATAGATGACGCTAGTTTTATTGCACTCACCTTTCTCTCAGTTAGTACTAACCTTCAAAAGACAGCTGTTAAAATTTCATGATTTCATTAGTTTGTGAGTTATTGTGCTAAGAATCACGCTACTTTTGTTATTTTCAAAACAATGGATCAAAAACAATTTCGTGTTTTAATTTTACACTGCTTCTTGATGGGAAAAAATACCGTTCAAGCGAAGCAATGGCGTGAAAAGTGTTATGGGGACTCCGCTCCATCAGAAACAACAATAAAACGTTGGTTTGCTGACTTCAAACGTAGTCGTAGAGACACCGATGATGCAGAACGCAGTGGACGTCCAAATGAGGCGGTAACACCAGAAAACATAAAAAAATCCACTTCAAAATCGTTTTGAATGATCGAAAAGTGAAGTTGCGTGAGTTAGCTGACATCGTAGAGATATCAAAAGAACGTATTGGCTTTATATTGCATGGGCATTTGACTATGAGAAAGCTCTGTTCAAAGTGTGTGCCGCGTTTGCTCACTGTTGACCAAAAACAAGAACGTGTTGATGATTCTGAGCAGTGTTTGGCCATGTTTAAACGTAACAAACCGGAATTTTTGCGTCGATATGTGACAATGGATGAAACATGGATGCATCACTTCACTCCGGAATCAAAACGATCGTCATCTGAGTGTACAGCAACTGGTGAACCTCCTCCAAAGCGCCCGAAAGCACAACAATCGGCTGGAAAGTTTATGGCCTCGGTATTTTGGGATGTGCGCGGTGTAATATTCATCGACTATCTTGAGAAAGGAAATATCATCAACAGTGAATATTATATAGCGTTATTGGAGCGTTTGAAGGCTGAAATTGCAAAGAAACGACCGCATATGGCAAAGAAAAAAAAATTGTTTCATCAAGACAACGCACCGTGTCACAAGTCAATCAAAACAATGGCAAAACTACATGAATTGAACTTCGAATTGCTCCCACATCCACCGTATTCGCCAGATTTGGCTCCCAGCGACTACTGGCTGTTCGCAGACCTCAAAAAAATGCTCGCCGGTAAGAAATGTCGCAGGAATGAATAGTTTATCGTTGAAACTGAGGCCTATTTTGGGGCAAAAGATAAATCGTTCTACAAAAGTGGTATTGAAATGTTAGAGCGGCGCTGGAATGATTGCGTTGCTCTTGATGGAGATTACGTTGATGAATAAAGCTAATTTTGAACCACAAAAACCGTGTTTTCTTTGTTAGGCCCGGAACTTTTCAGCCCATGTGTTATATATATATATATATATATATATATATATATATATATATAGCATATACATATATTCTTCCATTTGATGCGTCATCTTGTATAGGAAAATTTTTTGAAGTGTCGATAAACCTCCACTTGCTTCAATGGTAGATTCCAACAGATAATGGTTTTGAGTCCATCTTGTATGTGACAGCATCAATATTTGTACTAATTCCTTTAATAAAGCTTACGTTTGTATTTTTTAGAAACTCTATATTCTGGATTTTTGGCCACGTATAGGCAGAAGACATTCAAAACACCAACATCAACAAGATGTTCATAATAACTGAAAAGAACTAACGTCTTGTTTGTCCTCTAGCTGCGTCATTGCTGACTATTTCATCCACATTATCTACGTTTCCTTTAGTAAAAGTCGCCCACCTCAGGATTCTCTCTTAGTATCATTTTCAATTATCGATTTATCGTGGTGCTTAAAGCTGAATAATAAGTCCGCCACATTCTTCTTAGACACATAACTGAGTAGAATCAGATCGTTGTTAAATCGGTATTTTATTTTAACGTAATACACCAACAATTCCTGAATGAGTTTTTGATTGATGGCAAAGAACTCAGGATAAATGTTTTTCTGAGATTCTTTTGTACTTGAAAAACAAGCTGGACTAGTTTTTCAGTATAAGTCAAGCTAACATTGGTGTCTAAAATGGTTAATTTCAAGAACGTAGAGGACCATACACTTAGTCATAAGCACGCTCCCCAAGATGGGGAATAGTTTATGAGAGATTGCTATAATTCTTAGATGAATATAAGACAATTTCGGATAAACAAGATGGCCTCTCCCATATTCGATTAACAGAAACATCATCTTAAAATCGAATTAGTATTACAAATAATTCTCCATATACCCAAGGATTTTGATTTGATACATCTAAAGTTTACATGAAGCAAATTATAAAATACATTATTTAAGCAAAACTTGCTACAATGGAATTTATTTTAAACTGATGATTTATTGAGAGCCCAGGCAGAAAACGAATTACCAGACTAATACAACAGCAATACCAGCACAGTTCAAGGATCCAGTTCCGCCCCACTCTTGCCCATCTTGCATTAATAACACTGCCCAACACAATTTTCGCTAACTTCCATATGAGACTTGTTTTTTTACTAATTCGGGTGTGTTGAATCCGAAAATCATAGTTGTTTTTACGTATTGCAACAACATTTTACCCTATACCATACTATGCTCTTTGAAGAATCACTCATGCGACACAGTGTTATGCTCATGTTACAACTTAAGTGGTGAAATTTTTTAAGGATTAAAGTGAGAGGATTATTTAAAATAGGTGGGTTGGCTTTACCCATGAATAATTTGGGAAGTACTTGAACCAGAATACCACCCCCTATAAGATATAATATAGAATGTTAATATGCAACATTGTGAATGATCTGAACATTCATTACTAAGTTCATCTGGATCAAACATAACATATATTCTATTTCTAGAGGAGGCTGTGTGGTATTTATCTAAAAATTCTTTATAAATTTTTTCTTTCATTTATTATATAGTTGTTCTACTATTATACTTCGAATTGTTGATCTTCTTATTTTTAATCAATAACGTTATTTTTAATTGGTAGACGTTACAAGGTATTTAAAGGATCATGCCGTATAATCTTCAGCATTGAATCCTTTGTACTTTTCTGGCAAGTTTGTAGTATTGAAGAAAGTGCACCTATTACATGGCACCGGTATCAGACTTGGAGGTTTGCTAGGATGTACTGCATCGTGTCCAATTTCTGTAAAAGAGGCCCTCATTTAATAGTTTCTGGAATGATTCATGTATCCTGTTATAATTTTGATAAAGGATGTAGGCTAATTCGTTGTTTTGGAAATAATTCTTCTGCAGTGTCTATACTCTGTGATTATTTAGTTTGAATGTGCTTGCATTTGTTCGTTTATAGTACATTGGTTCACTATGATGATATAACTGCTGAATAGGAATTATTAACGGTGTTACTTATCGAATTTTTTACAAAATTCTTTGTTTTGTTGAAACTTATAATTGCTTGGTCTTGTTTAAAATTTTGTAAAATATCAATAACTATTTGTTTATCCATGACGGTTTCTTTTTCTCAAAACTACGTCATTACTGTTAGGATATTTGGCGCTCCATATATTTGCCATGTCCATTCTAGTCATTTCCTTGTTTGTTTCATGATAAAACAAATTTTTAAATTTCTTGTTAATTATTACTATCATTATTATTTTTATTACTATTATTACTTTAGGGTTTGACAACGTTAGTCCTCACCTTCCACGCTAAATTTGCTTTTTAAACAAATGAATCAATTGTTTCATTACTCATATTCACCTTTTATTTCCAGCTACCGAAAATGATTTGTGTGGTAAGCGGTCTTGGTCATCTAATGCAGCTATTAGAAGATTATGAATACTGGTTTGCGAAGAGAATAGAACAGAACGAAAAAATTCGAAAAAGAATTTAAGTTTTTCTCTATATCGTTTCCAGCAACTCTGGTATATACACTACATCGTATTTAAAACAGCACAAATCTAAAGTCTACATGTAGAAACCTAGCATACAATAAGTGACGATCTCGTTTAAACCGATGAAATTATATTAAATCAATATCAAAGTTTACTGTAGCGTTGAACAAATTCTAATTTTAGAACAATATAATAAACTTTTCTACCAATAAGATAAATTTTATTGCATTGCAATAAGGCGAATGTTACGCAACCAATTAGATTAGATGCAACGGCTTCAAATCTTGTCTTATTAACACATCTTAACAACGCACGTATACTTCATGACAAAAGCACGTTATTAATGCACATCACAATATTCTATCAATGGCGCTCATTAAGGAATAAAATAACAGCTTTTCGTAAAACCTTATAATAAATAATTTAAGCAATAAATACTCTGTAAACAATAAAAATAATAATAATAATTACAATCTGTATACTGATAAGTAAAACATATTTACATTACATGTGTGGGTAATCGAAATTTATACTGAAATGTGCGATTTTCAAAGTTCGAATATCTACAAAGAGGATGTATAATACAGAAAGAAAAAAAGACAACATTGTTTGAACGGGTTTTTGATATTTTCTGGTAAACTGGGGTTTTCGTTTTGTTTAAGTAAGTCCTTTCTAAGTATATATAGCGACACATTTTTTTTTCTCATTACAGGTAATATCTTCTCTTTTCTTTACTTGTTTTGGGCTTCATCAGCAAACGCCTTCTTTGACTTGTGCATAATCTGAAAAACAATTTAAAGAAAATATATAAGTATAGGTCTTAAACTTAATAGCATTTAAATCATTTAGAATTCAAAAACAATCATTGCTCTTATTCAAAGATAATCTATCTTGTAACAGGCAGATGCAATTAGGACCTCTAGATGGTAACATTGGAAGTTAGTACATCCATTGGACCGTTTTGAATGAGTATTATCTATTCAATAAGTTGTATCAAAAATCACGCATAGGATTATTTGCAGAACCTGTGAAGAACAAATAGCATCTAAGCAATTCGGATTCAAAAGTGCAGTGGGTATAAGAGAGGCCATATACATTATTTCAGCGGTGCAGAGATTTGAACTGTGGAGTGTATGTTTTGTTGACAATCAGGAGGCATTTAATAGAGTAAAATATCAAAAAAAGAATGGTATAATTTTTGAAAAACGTGGGCTTAGATGGGAAAGACACCACAATAATAGTTGAGCTATACTGGAGTCATTCTGCTTTCGTTAGAGTCGGGAATTACTGTTTAATACATACACTACTGCTCAAAAGTGTTTAGGCACCCCTGTTTTCATGGATTATTCATATAGTATTATGTTTACCAAAAAAACATTATAATATAATGAAATACGTATTTACAATGTAGTTCAGTAAGATAAACACCCATTATATCGCATAAGGTTTACTATCATTTACCTGCACTTGGTCGGATTACCGTAAACTGTTTATTGCGGTGCAATTACAATAATAATCCCTCTGAATTTACTGGGTAAATTTTGTCATCTGTTAGATTGTAGGTCATAATGTTTAAATTACCTTCCTAGAAGATTATAGTGAAATTCGTAACCTATGGTCAGTTGCAGTGTGGTATTTACTCTATTCACATCGTGAGCGAAATATCGTGACAATTTTTTAAAATGCCTCCGCGAAGAGAAATTAGTACGGAAACACGTGCGCTTATAATAGCTTACCATAAAAAGTGGCATAAGTAATCGACAAATTGCCAAAAAAATGAAAATACACCACGCTACGGTTGACTATAACGTAAAAAATATCGGGAAATTGGCAGTTTTCATAATAATAGACGGAGTGGAAGGCTAATAGCGACAACATCTGCAGAATAATGGTTACCAGCAAGTTAAATAGACACAAAACAGCCCCGGAAATCACCGCAGAATTAAATGTTGGTCGCCAAAAGCTAGTCAGTGTTTCTACAGTCAAACGTCGCCTGCAGAAAGCCGGACTCCATGGACGTATTGCGATGAAAAAGCCATTACTACGCAAACAAAACAAGCAAAAGCGACTTAAATGGGCTCGTGAATAGCAGCACTGGACCATAGAAGAGTGGAACAACGTCCTATGGACGGATGAGTTCAAATTTGAGCTGTACGGAACCCGAAGACGCATATTCGTAAGAAGATCTGTGGGTGAACGTGCCAGGGAAGAGTGTATTGCTGCTACCGTGAAGCATGGTGGAGGCTCTATCATCATTTGGGGCTGTTTTGCTGGCACTAGTGTAGGGGACATTGTGAAAAATGACGGTATATTAAAAAAGGAAGGCTACCGCGAAATTTTCGAGAACCACGCAATACCTTCCGGAATTCGACTTTTGGGTCAAAATTTTATCTTCCAGCAAGATAATGACCCAAAACATTCCTCTAAATTATGTAAAGACTATTTACGCCATTTAGAAGAGGAAGGAACTCCCAAAATTATGGAATGGCCTCCCTAGAGCCCCGACTTGAATCCAATCGAGTTACTATGGGAAGAACTAGATCGGGAAGTACGGAAATCGGCTCCGACATCAGCTACTGACGTGTGGAACAAATTGCAATCGAGTTGGACCTCAATAACACAAGAAACTCTGGCAAAACTTATTGCGAGAATGCCTCGATTGTGTGCTGCAATTATTAAATCACGAGGAGGTCACATAGATGAAAGGAAAATTTAAATTAAACGTTTTAATTTTCACATTTATTTAATATATTTTTATTCATGTACCTGTATCTTCTGTACATAAAAAAATAAATATTATTAACATTTTTGCTGAGTTTTTATACATTTTTGCTGTCAGTGAGAGTGCCTAAACACTTTCGAGCGGTACATATTCAGGGAAGCATTAGAACATACAAAATCTTGAATTCTTCTAAATGGAGAAAGATTAAATAATGTCCGCTATGCAGACGATATAGTTATTTTGCTTGTGGTAATGTGTTTTCGGCTTAATGTTATAAATTATTTCCCAATTGAACTATGGAAGACAACCATTAGTATGTATAAGTGTTTTTAAAAGATTGTGAAGATCGAAAATAGAATACAGATTGCTATAAAACAATTCGTAAACCTTATGAATGACTTTATACAGTCTTAATTCATTGCAGACGCCTTTTCAATTTATTTATTATTAGTAACGTCGATTAATAGTTTTATTATTCAAATAAATAAGTATCAACCGACAAAAGACGTCCCCTAGTTATTTTTATAGATGCTTAATAAATTGATTAAAGTACAGATACACAGTTAATGACCTGTGGTATTCAATAACGATACTATTTAATTGATTTTTTTCTAGAAGTGTCCTTGAATCAATAAATTCACTTTAGCGTTACGTTTTATATTAGAAGATCTTTCGGAATCTTGGTACGATAGTTGTTATGCTTATCCGAACATTTTGAGCGTATTTATAGTTGCCCCAATCATATACTTACATGTGCCTTTGCGACAAGAGGCTAGATCAGCCATGCACTGATGTTCGAAAGTTTGAGTGGCTCCATACTCGTCGATAACGCAGATGGGACCCGACAGATAGCAATCAGGCGAGGAAATACAACCGCCTTCTCGAATACCAGCTGGTGCTGCAGAAACCTCCAGGAATAGAATACCTGAAAGGTCAACAATTAGATCAAAATTAATTCATGAAAGTTTTAACATGGAAACGTTATCCCTTTCCCTAAAGAAATGTTTACGTTTTGCTACATACAGTTCCTTTATTTTATTTTTTGCACTTCCCAAACTAAAGTTGATACTTTAGTTACTTATTTGAAGATAAGTATAATGTTGGTGGAATTAACAAATAATGGTCTATTGTTTTCATCATTGGCGTTTGATGTAATTCTACTAGATGAGATGGGTCGTAGTGGTTGATAGAAGAACTTGACATATGGTCAACTCATAGCGCTGTTCGAAAAACACTTAATATTCTTGCTTGTAAATTTTACGAGATTTGGACGGCAATAGGTTTTCCAACGTCACCTCTGCAGCCTTTTCTAAGTCAAATTCTCTTTCATTTTTCAAATTTTTGCAAAATGACAGGGTATTCGTGGCAAACTCGCATGTTGAAGATTTACAATAGCGTTCATAATTTTCAATTATCGATTTTGCTGATAATATCTCTGTTTAAAATAAAGTATACACCACGGAACTAAAGAGCTAAAATTCCCTGGGTGGTTGTTATCCTCGGGCTTCCCCCTGAAGGGAATAATTCCCACTCACGAGATTAAATACTACACTTTAGTTCTTGGGTTTATAATATAATGATTTGTAATATATTTACTATAAGTAAAACAAAAATATCCACACCTTTCTTTCTCTAAATATAGCCACCTCTTACAGTCTATGGTTCTCGTGCAAGTTCTAATATTTTCTTTTAAAAAGCCAATCGTTAGATTTACAGATACTTGGTTGCTCTTTAGCAGAGACTTATCTATGTTTTGATTAGTGTGGAAATACCATTGATTGTATGCTATGAAATTATTTGTATTTTTATCTCCCGATGCCAAGAATAAATATTGCGATCTTTTACAATTTGTAACAAGTTTAATTGTGTCGATTAACTGCGGCATTGGGACTCAAAATCTTTGAATACTTAAATAATTATTTGGAGTTTGTTTGGATTATTATTTAATTTATATGGACGGATATAAATCACGCACTAATCCACTTGAAATTTTAACCTTGTTTGTAATATGGGTACTAGCTAAAAATGTACTTGCAAATGGTGTATGAATATTGGTCGCTTTACAAATTAAACAAAAATAATAATGAAAAAATAGTGTATTTCAAAATGATGTAATTTGATTTTCTATCAAACAGATACAAAATAAAGAATATTTAATTAAATTTAAAATAAAATTGACAATTTGTGTTATGACTGGTTTACAGCAGCTCGGCATAAGGGGATTCCTTTAACAGGTATGCATATAATCTTTTTAGATTCTTGTATTAACGCGTTGCTTTTCTTTTCGTATTAAATTCTAAAATAGATAATAGGTTTGTCGTCACAAAAATGCAAAAAACTTATTTCTTTTTAGGTCCGCTAATACGGTGTAAAGCAAGAGAAATAGCCGCTTCTTTGGGAAGCACAAAACGCTCACATTAAAGAAGGAAAAATGTGTGTTGGGGGTAAGTATCCCAAAGAGAGGTTTACAATTTTGCATTGCGCAAATATGATAGGTGAAAAAGAAAAACTCCTAGTCATTGGTAGGGCAGCTAAATCCAGAGCTCTTAAAAACATTAATATAAATAACCTGCCTGTAACTTGGAAATACAATAAGAAAGCTTGGATGACAGGACAAATTATGACAGAGTGGTTGCAAGACCTAGATTGGAAAATGGCTAAAGAAATCTTATCCGAAAGATGTTCGCTTAAATAATATAAAAATATTATTTTTACCCCCTAATTGTACATCAGCTTGTCAACCACTTGACCAGGGGATTACAAAGAATTTTAAAACTTATTGCCGAAGTCTAATACTCAAACATCTGCTAGTAAACATTGAAACTGCTGGTACAGCTTTTGAGTTAATAAAGAAATTTACACCACTGGATGCAGTTTATTTGGCAAAAAACCGCTTGGGACCAAGTAACCAAAGAGACAGTTCAAAATTGCTTCCGCAAAGCAGGACTTAATCAGGTAAATATGCAAAGTGAAGACCGGTTAACTGAGGCTGATACATCTGACCTAGAAGATGATTTGCCTCGTAGTGTACTTTCATATATCCTCAAAAATAAGAATTTATTGAAATTGACGGATAATGAAAACCTTAATGATTTTTTCAACGTAGATGAAGATTTGTATGTTGAAGATCCAGATTCAAAACAAGAAATTGTAAATCCAGTTGAAATACAAGAACTTTCGGAAGATTCTGATGTCGATGAGGTTCCAGTGCCAACAGAAGCTATGCCAAATTATGGTAAAGCTATTACCCTGACCAAGCAGCTCAAAAGTTATGTCGAAAATCACGGAGATACTAGTCTTTGGAGCTTCTTTCTAAATTGTAAATACGATTTCAAGACACCATTTTAAAGAAAAAGAGAAGACGAACAACAATATATGAATTTTTGGGTCCTTAAAGTGACTATTCATTTTATTGTTTTGTATTACATACTACATCTATGTATCTAAGTACATATATTATACTTTGTATGTAACATATATATCTAGAGGAAATAAACTTTTTTTTCTTAAGTTTAAAGTTTCTTATTTATTTTAAAAACATTTATATACATATACGATTTAAATGTCCCAGTTTCTGTAATATATTCATTTTTCGTTAAAACACGATTTTTGTTGTATCTACTACATATTTCTTTTATGCGGACACCTCTCTTGAACGGACATCTTCAGTTGGTCCCGTTAGTGTCCGTTCAAGGGAGATTTCACTGTACATCTTAATAATTCTTAATCGTGGCATTGTTCCATTATTTAATTGTCCACACTCCTTATTTAGAGATCTTAATTTTTGTTTTGCGTTTGTATCTCTAACTTCCCTTGAGCTTTAACATAAGTGTCTAGTTGAAATTCCTCAAGCGTTTCGATACAAGTATTAAGATAGATGAATGTGTGGAGTAAAATGATTCATTCAATTTGAAATGAAACGATTCGCATGCATTTGTGGTGCTAATGATGGATAGAGTTGTAGTAGTTCATATATATGGAGCAAAAGGAGCATCGTCTTTATGTATATTTCTAATAAATAGTGGGCGTATTTGTTAATATGTGCATGAATTGGTTTTTCGGCAAACAAATCTGAGGCAAAACAATCGACTACTTGGTCAAGATTTGAATATGTTAATCCAAACGTAAATCGTAACCTTCTTTCTATTTCGGAATTCACGTTCCTAAATTCGGATGTTAAACCGAAACTTCGGATTTTCCTGAACTACGGTTGGTGCAAATGGAAACGGCAGCAGATAGATTTGTGCTTTCTTATTTTCGAAATAATCTGTTTAGTCATAGTAAACTCATTGAAAGACAGATATTCGCATTTTCTATCTTATTAATCCAAGGGTATGTGGTGCCTAGATTACCTGTAGTAACTTTATCTTTCATAGATTTACAATGTCATTTATTCTTAAACTTAATTGTTCAATATTCGTCACGGTACTAATGAATTATTGAAATTTTTCAGGCAAATAAGCGCTAAAATCGTAGACACTGGTTTGCCGACATGACTTAGGTGCTCCAGTGGTAAATGTGTGTTGTACAATAATTTATCAAGTGTCCAATTTTCGATGTGCGAGAGTGTAGATATTTAAAGCTTATTTGAAGAATTTTAAAACTTGCAGTAAAGTAACGTAACTATTTCAAAAATCTCTAAAATACAAAGCACATATTTTGTTTCATGTTATTATTGCACATGAATTACATAAAAAAAGATGTATCAAATATCTTTAAGTGTGTCGCGTGTAACGCGATATGCTGGACTTTGCAATTGTAGTTTTGGATTTAATTACTGCTGTAAACTCGACCTTGACTATTTAGACGGTTGTATATGGTACAAAAACTAATAATTTTACGTGTGCAACGTTTAATGTAAAAGATTTAATAATAATGTAATCGCAATGTTTGTGGGTATTACTAGGAGTTGGTATAGATTTAACAAAAATTTTATTTTGCGCGTTATATATTTTTAAGGTAGAATACATTTTTTTGCTACAACGTACAGTACCGTCCAAAAGTTTGAAAGTCACAGATGCAGCAAATTTTATTGTGATTATTAATGAATTTATAGAACATAAATTACTGTAGGTGTAGGATGCTCTGGCGTTGTCGCTGTCTAGCGTTTCGAACAAGATTGTCCCATAGGAGCCCTGAGGGGGATAAATCCGGACTGTGAGGAGGCTAAACCATTAATTTTAGTTAATTTCTCGCTACTTCCTTCTCTAAAAAGTTTTTACAGATTCTAGCCGTATGTTTGGAGTAATTATCTTGCTGGAACACAAATGGCTCACCGCAACTCTTCTGTTTGCATTGTACCACTAATTTTTATTAAATCACCTAAACCATGCCACCGTGTTTTGCGGACAGTACTAAACAGGCCTTACTAGCTCTTTCCCCTGGTCGTCGAGGAACAAAAAACCCTCCATTGCGTACTAAATAACTGAATTTTTGACTCGTTGGTCCATAAGACTACGTTCCAATCAACCAGCGACCAGTTTGGATGCTCACTTGCTCATGTTAATCATTCCTCTTTATGTACGCATTTTAAAAACTGTTATTTTGCGGGCGATGTATCCCCTTAAACTTGCTGCCAATAATAGACTCTTGACTGCGGTAACAGAAGGCTTTGTTCGTCGTTGTGTATTAACGCGCGTTGCGATATCCGGTACCGTTAGACGTCGATCTCATTTCGAAATTGTTACTACAAATCTTCAGCTTCAGAAGTTACCTGTGGCAGCTCACTTTGTCCTCTATCAAGATTTTGTCATGTCTCTCTTCTCCGGGGCAATGTTTAATGCACACTTCTCGGTGAAATCCTTAACCGCAAAGCAACTCCTATCTCGGTATATCCTTCGTCGCGAATACATTGTTCAACAGTTAACTGCCTACGTTTTGGCATTCTTACGCTCAGTACTTTAGCAAAATGTTATAATTCCGCACAGGAAAGCGATAAGACACATGCACTAAACGATTACAGTTATCCCACGTCATCCCAATCAAATAATAGTCGTATACTTGAAAAAGAGGAATGAAATGTATTCGGCTGAAATTTGTACCTAAATGTTTGGACTTTGTGGATTACGTCTAACAAATCTATATTTGCAAACAATAATTTATAATAACAGAAATTAATGATTTCGCGATATGCAAACTTATGGACAGTGACGTAAGTAACACATGGGCTGAAAAGTCCCGGGCCTAACACATAGATGACGCTAGTTTTATTGCAGTCACCTTTCTCTCAGTTAGTACTAACCTTCAAAAGATAGCTGCTAAAATTTCATGATATTCTATTCACTAGTTTGTGAGTTATCGTGCTAAGAGTCACGCTACTTTTGTAATTTTCAAAACAATGGATCAAAAACAATTTCGTGTTTTAATTTTACACTGCTTCTTGATGGGAAAAAAATACCGTTCAAGCGAAGCAATGGCTTGAAAAGTGTTATGGAGACTCCGCTCCATCAGAAACAACAATAAAACGTTGGTTTGCTGACTTCAAACGTGATCGTAGAGACACCGATGATGCAGAACACAGTGGACGTCCAAATGAGGCGGTAACACCAGAAAACATAAAAAAAATCCACAAAATCGTTTTGAATGATCGAAAAGTGAAGTTGCGTGAGTTAGCTGACATCGTAAAGATATCAAAAGAACGTATTGGCTTTATATTGCATGAGCATTTGACTATGAGAAAGCTCTGTTCAAAGTGGGTGCCGCGTTTGCTCACTGTTGACCAAAAACAAAAACGTGTTGATGATTCTGAGCAGTGTTTGGCCATGTTTAAACGTAACAAACCGGAATTTTTGCGTCGATATGTGACAACGGATGAAACATGGATCCATCGCTTCACTCCGGAATCAAAACGATCGTCATCTGAGTGGACAGCAACTGGTGAACCTCGTCCAAAGCGCCCGAAACCACAACAATCGGCTGGAAAGGTTATAGCCTCGGTATTTTGGGATGTGCGTGGTGTAATATTCATCGACTATCTTGAGAAAGGAAATACCATCAACAGTGAATATTATATAGCGTTATAGGAGTATTTGAAGGCCGAAATTGCAAAGAAACGACCGCATATGGCAAAGAAAAAATTTTGTTTCTTCAAGACAACGCACCGTGTCACAAGTCAATCAAAACAATGGCAAAACTACATGAATTGAACTTCGAATTGCTCCCACATCCACCGTATTCGCTAGGTTTGACTCCCAGCGACTACTGGCTGTTCGCAGACCTCAAAAAAATGCTCGCCGGTAAGAAATTTCGCACAAATGAAGAGGTTATCGCTGAAACTGAGGCCTATTTTGAGGCAAAAGATAAATCGTTCTACAAAAGTGGTATTGAAATGTTAGAGCGGCGCTGGAATGATTGCGTTGCTCTTGATGGAGATTACGTTGATGAATAAAGCTAATTTTGAACTTTGTTAGGCCCGGGACTTTTCAGCCCATGTGTTATGTAGATATAGGATATTTTATATTTGTCCAGAAGGCATTCAAGCTTCAGTTTATTCTCATTACTTTGTACAATTAAAATTATTTTCCGTTTCTCTTTCGCCTGGAAATTCCATAATACCTTAACATTTGCGAAACTATAGATTCTTTAGAAACACGCAGATTTCACTAGAAAAAAATCCGGAAATACGAAAATTATAACCAACGGAATTACCCCTGATAAACTTCGCAAAATTCCCGCAAATTTTGAAGAAGCTAATTAGTGATTTCGCTCCTATAACTTGACATCGTTCAAAGGTACAAGGATTCTACGAAAAACGATTTATACATTTACCGTCTGGCACGGTACTGCCGGCTAACGAGCTGCGACAAACGACCAAATAAGTAAATTTATGACGCCATCTCGTTTATTCTTTTTGAGAAGATAGACGTTGCGATAAAAAAATACTACGTGTGAGATATTCCCTTTTTCTTTTCGAAACGACCGAAAGATAACGTCGGCTGTCCGATATTTTAATTACCTTTTCGGTTGTACGCTGGACGTCGTGTTGGCATTTCTTAGAAGCGGATTACCGGCACTCTTTTGACACGTTCCATTGATATGGAGGGAGAGACCACCAGGTAAGTCTATAGTCTCCGGCAAGTTAATTAAGGCTACTCTCGAGTTTAAAGAAATTCGGTATAGAAAGAATTCATACTTGAAATCAAATTCTCGATTGTAAGATGCGTTTATATATAAAATTATTATATATACTATTATCCATTAAAATAATTATCATCACACTCAATGATCTTTTACTAATAACGTGACACCAATTTTTATACGCCGCTTTTGTAAAAGTGTGTGGATTTTGAATCAAAAAATTGAGGCACTAAAGTTCCCTCATAACACTTCCTGTTGAAATCCTATCTTACTAAAAGGAAATATTGCGTTATCCATAAGGATCATCGATCACCACATCGATCACTTCGAAAGCGAACTTATCCTAAATGGTAAAGACCTGAAATAATGAATAGTATCTCAGACTTTCACGGTCGTTTGACAAAGTACCTTTGAAAATGCGAACCGCAGTTGTTCGCGAAATGTCAGGGACAAAAACCTTTGTGGCACGGCGGAATCCGACAACCGTTACGACGTGAAATAATGAGTAATATTAATGTAAAATATTACTTCCTACGACGGTACAGGCGAATTAGGTGTATCGATTCTCTACAACGATTTAGAGAACTTCGGCGTCTTATTAAAAATCAAATAACTAGGGCTTTTTCCAACTATCTTGACAATGTGCAGCATAACATTATTGATAATCCAATTAATTTCTGGCCCTAGTGTTTTCACCGATACATCATCTGCCAGCAACCTACAAGACGTAAGTAGTAGCATTACTGAGTCTTCTAAAAATTTTATCCTGCATTCCATAAATAAACTAAATTCTTTATCGAGAATTACAAATAAGTGTTGGTGAATCCTTTGTCCAGAATTGTTTCTTTAGCCTTAAAAACCTCGCTGTTCGCGGACAAATAGAAGATTGCTTGCACTGTGCCTATATTCAAAGCTGGTGATCATTCCGATATATCCAACTATCGTCCCATGTCTATTCTATGAAACTTTGGCCAAAGTCCTTGAACAACGCCTAAAATCTACTATTTATCCCTGCATCAAGAACATTATTTTATCTTCTCAGTATGGCTTTGCTGAAAGGCGATCAACTGTGTCTAATTTATGTCAATTTACACAGTTCTTGTCCCATGCTCTAGATTCACGTACTCAGATTGATGTTCTATATACCGATTTTGCTAAAGCCTTCGATCGTCTCGATCATTCTTTGATTCCCTATCAAATGTCCTTTGGATTTAGTGATTCTCCGATACAATTGCTTCAATCTTATCTGTTTGATAGGCGTCAATAACACATGGGCTGAAAAGTCTCGGGCCTAACAAAGAAAACACGGTTTTTTTGGTTCAAAATTAGCTTTATTCATCAACGTAATCTCCATCAAGAGCAACGCAATCATTCCAGCGCCGCTCTAACATTTCAATACCACTTTTGTAGAACGATTTATCTTTTGCCTCAAAATAGGCCTCAGTTTCAGCGATAACCTCTTCATTCGTGCGAAATTTCTTACCGGCGAGCACTTCTTTGAGGTCTGCGAACAGCCAGTAGTCGCTGGGAGCCAAATCTGGCGAATACGGTGGATGTGGGAGCAATTCGATGTTCAATTCATGTAGTTTTGCCATTGTTTCGAATGACTTGTGACACGGTGCGTTGTCTTGATGAAACAACATTTTTTTCTTTGCCATATGCGGTCGTTTCTTTGCAATTTCGGTCTTCAAACGCTCCAATAACGCTCTATAATATTCACTGTTGATGGTATTTCCTTTCTCAAGATAGTCGATGAATATACACCACGCACATCCCAAAATACCGAGGCCATAACCTTTCCAGACGATTGTTGTGCTTTCGGGTGCTTTGGACGAGGTTCACCAGTTGCTCTCCACTCAGATGACGATCGTTTTGATTCCGGAGTCAAGTGATGGATCCATGTTTCATCCATTGCCACATATCGACGCAAAAATTCCGGTTTGTTACATGGCCACACAGTGCTTAGAATCATCAATACGTTCTTGTTTTTGGTCAACAGTGAGCAAACGCAGTACCCACTTTGAACAGAGCTTCCTCACAGTCAAATGCTCATGCAATATAAAGCCAATACGTTCTTTTGATATCTTTACGATGTCAGCTAACTCACGCAACTTCAGTTTTCGATCATTCAAAACGATTTTGTGGATTTTTTTTATGTTTTCTGGCGTTACCGCCTCATTTGGACGTCCACTGCGTTCTGCATCATCGGTGTCTCTACGACCACGTTTGAAGTTAGCAAAGCAACGTTTTATTGTTGTTTCTGATGGAGCGGAGTCTCCATAACACTTTTCAAGCCATTGCTCCGCTTGAACGGTATTTTTTCCCATCAAGAAGCAGTGTAAAATTAAAACACGAAATTGTTTTTGATCCATTGTTTTGAAAATAACAAAAGTAGCGTGACTCTTAGCGCAATAACTCACAAACTAATGAATAGAATATCATGAAATTTTAACAGCTGTCTTTTGAAGGTTAGTACTAACTGAGAGAAAGGTGACTGCAATAAAACTAGCGTCATCTATGTGTTAGGTCCGGGACTTTTCAGCCCATGTGTTATGTTTTCTTTAATGGATTTAGCTCTCGCGAATTTATTCCTTCTCAAGGAGTTTGCCAAGGCTCTAACCTTGGGCCTTTAATATTTATTTTATTTATAAATGATACAACAGCACATATTTCATCCCGTGAAGTGTCTAGTCTTGAGGATCGTAGCTTGTCGCAGGTTGATCTGATAAACATATCTAATCAAACAATCAAGTGGTTGTTGAACGCGCAGGAATACTTAAACAACTACAGTTTTCAATCCCTCACTTTGGCGTTCGTAATGTTAATACGTTTTATCTGCGCTTTCCTCGAATGAATGTTTTGCTAAGGTCTCCTATTTACTTTGCTTGCACTAATTTGAATTTCCATTCTTCACAGTGCGATATCTTTTACGACTCCTTAGACACGATGAGAAAGGTAACTACTCTTCACTATAATGAATTTTTGTAACCACTTTTTTTTTGTTTTTATTTTCTGTACTCGTTGTGTATTGACAATTTTCTATTCACATATTTGTTCTGTAATTGGATGTAAATTTATTGGACAATAAAGCTTACTATTATTATCATTCAAGTTACTTCTTTCCGACATATGCTGTTCCATGAGGTAGCAATCTGGATCCGTTTCTATTTATAATTTTTATAAATGACTTACCTTCACATTTGAGCTATGGTAAACTATTGTTTGCAAATAACGAAGTTGCTTTCTAAAATCAATGCTACTGAAAACTATGACAATCCTTAAGACCAGATTGATTTACTTAATCTATGAAGCATTGACAAGGGTCTTCATCTCAATATATGTGAGTGCAATGTTGTTTCGTTCTCACGTAAATCTATGTTAATACACCATCGGTATCATGTTAATAAATTTGTTTTAAATCGTTTCGACACAATAAAGAAGCTGATAGTCGTTTAATGAACAGATACCAGATATACCATCCATTTGTTATTATGAAAAATGAAAAAATACAAAATAAAATTTTTAGTTAAAGTTTTTACCTTTTTCTGTAAAATTTTAGAAACGACACTGTGCTTTCTATCTCCTAATATGAAGAGCTGTGAATACACTCTGTGAAATTTCTATAGATCCATATAATTTTGTAGGTCCCTTCTAAACACTTCGCAACGGTATGAATTGGGATATGCCTAGAATTACATTTCTGAACATAGCGGAAACATTATTTTAAATACGGGCGACATCCTACGACATCAGGCAATATATTTCAGTATAAGAAAGCCTCTAAACATCTTCAAAAGTTTATTTATTGTTAAATATACATATATATATATTATCGAAATATACATATCAGTTAATAAAAATGCTAAGAAACGAAACTAAATTGTTATAAAGAGGTAGGGTTTCCAAACCGTGCCGATCCCTTCGTCTCACCAACAATTTTACAAAGCACGCAACAAATAACATGTAATATAAATTTATCAATAACATATAGACGAGTAAACGTTTTCGGTGGCTAAGAAAAGCTTCAAAGCCACCAGAGTTACTATTACTAAAAATATTCTCAGTATAGAATGCAGCAATTTTTTTACTGTTATTTTCTCTTGCATTTCCGTTTCTTTGTAGTTCATTATTAACTTCGAACCATAATTTGCCGAAGATATTAAAAAACCAAATAATCTGTTAAAAAATTTATATGAAACTAGAAATTTCACTGAGTGTACTACATTTTAAGCTTACCAAGGATGTCTTGTAGAATGCTAATTGATAAGAGGAAGTTAAACGAATATTTTTGCCAATAATAACAATGTTTGTAACAATTTGATTAACTTTTCGTTTTCAGATACGAGATTTAAAGGAATTTCTACCAAAACATAAACTTACACATTCCTAATTTCAGATAAAATAAAACACTCAAGACATTCATATTTTAGACACGTTCAAAAAGATTTATGCAAATGGCCTTGAAACGTATTACAAGAACAATGCCAATTGAAAATACCGAAAAATATTCGGTCTAATTTCAAAAATCATACGACGCAGTTAAGCTCGATAAAATAAAAGCGTAAGAATTTGCAAGCGAAAGAAAAAAACTAAAATCGCGTAATATTTGAATCAGTTTCTTGTGAGTGAGTAATAACTTTATTTTTGGCCAAAAATGTTAGGGAAAAGCTGAACGCAATTGTGAGGAAGGATAATAAAAGTTAGTAGTTTATTTTGCTTTATAATCACCTTAGCTTCTGGTACCGGGCAACTGGCCAAAAAATTTCAATGGAATGCATTTAGCCACGTAGCTCTTTCAAACTCGAACGCAAATTTTCGCGGAGGAAGTTACCCGTGTCGATTTCCTGTTGCGATTAGGAAATATTACGTAATAGCCGAGATAAAATTATAATTATTAGGTAACGGTCGGTATTAGAATTGTTATATCTTTTATCGTATGATGCGATAACAAAAATACGCTGTTGATTATTCAGAATTAGATATCAAAGTAAAATATTGGTTAAATTTTACGTTCTTGCTTGTGAATGGGGAACTATATTACATAAAACAAATTAGTGTAGGGGAAACTGATTTCCTTTTTACATGGAAAAATATTCTGATTAGATTTTCGACTTGTAATGGTTTAGGGGAAAATGCAAATAATCTTCTGGGATAGTTCGAAAACTTTTCGCAAAAGAAATATTGAGTGTTAATATCGGTCTCTGAAATTATTGGAGGTATAAGCAGCTATCTAGGTCACAGTATACATTCTATACAGTAGTATTACTCTTTCTCGGTGCTTTTGATCCTTTGGTAACTTTATGTAAAATAATATTTAAATACACAGTTCTGGTACGAAATATTGGGCCATGTACAGACCCGTATTTATTGGAAGTATATAATGGAAATGAATGAATAGCAGTTTTATTTTGGTTAGAAAAATGCGATTTGGAATTCTATGTATCGTTAAAATAAGGAGTTAGGTAGCGGACAATATTTACACATGTAAACTTGAAAAATAGCCGGAACGTTAGGAAATGAATTATACCTCATCATGATTAGTAATGCTTTCGTGAACTTCAAAATATATTTCGGTTTATTTATGGAAATGTCCTTATACAGGCAAGCGATTTACTTGTAATTGTTTCTTGATTTGGACCCCATTTCTATTACGAAATGCTTTTAAGTGAGCCGCTGCTATCATTAGGGTTTAAAATTTTATAAAATCAGTTTTAGGTGAAGATATTGATGCAATTAACTACCTACACTACCGCTCAAAAGTGTTTGTAGGCACCCCTGTTTTCATGGATTATTCATATAGTATTATGTTTACCAAAAAAATGTAGTTCAGTATGATAAACACCCATTATATCGTATAAGGTTTACTATCATTTACCTGCACTTGGTCGGATTACCATAAACTGTTTATTGCGGTGCAATTACAATAACAATCCCTCTGAATTTACTGGGTAAATTTAGTCATCTGTTAGATTGTAGGTAATAATATTTAAATTACCTTCCTAGAAGATTATAGTGAAATCTGTAACCTATGGTCAGTTGCAGTGTGGTATTTACTCTATTCACGACGTGAGCGAAATATCGTGTGACAATTTTTTAAAATGCCTCCGCGAAGAGAAATTAGTACGGAAATACGTGCGCTTATAATAGCTTACCATAAAAGTGGCATAAGTAATCGACAAATTGCCAAAAAAATGAAAATACACCACGCTACGTTTGACTATAACGTAAAAAAATATCGGGAAACTGGCAGATTTCTTAATAAAAGACAGAGTGGAAGGCCAAAAGCGACAGCTTCTGCAGATGATCGCAGAATAGTGGTTACCAGCAAGTTAAATGGACGCAAAACAGCCCCGGAAATCACCGCAGAATTAAATGTTGGTCGCCAAAAACTAGTCAGTGTTTCTACAGTCAAACGTCGCCTACAGAAAGCCGGGCTCCACGGACGTATTGCGATGAAAAAGCCATTACTACACAAACAAAACAAGCAAAAGCGACTTAAATGGGCTCGTCAACACCAACACTGGACCATAGAAGAGTGGAACAACGCCCTATGGAC
>CM042079.1:55320100-55403100 GCA_023509865.1 Trypoxylus dichotomus
ATCGGGTTGGACGCCTTTGACGTAACGCAACTGCGAAATCGGATCAAGGATTGAGACGTTGTGATAAGAGGAAAGGAAAAAAAAAACTTGATTTATTTATAGTATCAGAGAGGGCTCTTCTTGCGGATTAATGAAACGTCTTTTACCGGAAAAGAAACGATGAAGAAATTGAACGTACAAAACAATTTACGCCCATCTGCGTAAATATTGTTATTGGCGTTTATTTTTAGTCGATGACGTGACGGTTGTGGCGATTACGCTGATAGAATAGTTTACTAATTTTTAACGAGTTAAAAATTTAAATGTTAATCTGTATACGAGTTATTTGCCTTCGCAAATGTTTTCGTGTGATTAACGCATTTCTACTTTCTCTTTTTTTTTCTAATTAGTCTTTCGTTTTATACATGAAATTCACACGAGTACAGGTCGTCTAAAATACCTGTGCCGGTTGAAGTTCACACGAATACAGGTCGTCTAAAGTACCTGTGCCGGTGAGATTCAGAGACGGAGAAGCGAGATGTTACAATGTCCAGGTGACATAAGTAGACCGCTATTGCACAAGACACATTCCGCGGCGCAGGTGTAAGGAATATACATCTATCTATAGCTTATTACTGTAACATTGCGTGTGTTAAACGCGTACATTTAGTTTCTAATTTAATGGTAATTACAGTAAATAATATACGAAGTAAATTATGAAATCTGATCATAAAAATACTCAACATGTATTTAATTAGTATTCACAGTGAAACACCGAAAAATAGATTAAAATTATAATAGGATTATGATAATTAGTGAAAAAAAGTAATTTTGTAATTTTAAATCTTCAACGTAATAATGATAGTAATAATAATCTTTATTTGTCCAACGATAACTATCACTGACATGACAACATACAAACAATTGGTGCAGTTACATTGATTATATACCTCATGTGCAATACCATTTCAAATCAACACACATACAATACATTTCACAAAAATAAACGTAATCCTAACATAAACAAATATTCTACAAGTATATTGGATTGAAATTGGTGACCATATAAAACATGAGCGATTCGGCCAAGATATTTGTATTGTGCCTACATGTCATGAGAAAATCAAGCGATCGTATGTAACGTGGTGGTACTCGTAAATCGACATAAGCTAATAACGATGGTGAATCTATTTCATTAGATAACAGATTAAATAAAAATCACTGGTTTTATTGCGACGATCTTCTAATTAAAATTATGTTGCTGTAGCAATGTTACATAGTCTGAATCACGATCAGGATAAATACCGCCGTTCTTATAGCTAAAGTATTTGAGGTATCGTTTTTGTACACGTTCAGTTGAAATCACCATTCCAATTTAGATCGTACAAGAGTATAGTACAGAGTCCTGATCACTGAGATGTCACGGAAGGCGCGAGAAGTTCTTACTAGAAAACCCAAACATTTAGATGCAGAAAGACATATAGCAGATACATTATCAGAAAAGCTTAGTTTTGTGTCAAAAAGTGCTCCTAAGTCCTTTTTCTGTTCTTGTAATGAATATAGAATCAACAGAGTAATTAAAGATGATTGGATGAAAGCGTGTGGTATAAGAGATCACTAAAAATTTGAGATGTACCAATCAAAGTACACCAACCATTAATAATGGTAAGGTAAGTCTGCAACTTAACACAATTAATTACCGAATCGATAACATTGTAGATTTTAAGCTCATCCGTATGCTAAATCCTCACATTGCAATTTATAATAATAATAGTAATAATAATTCATGCCTTCGCATCTCCCAATAGCTTTTCGCCAATTACAGGAGGCATCGGCCGGCCATGAGTTATTATTACGCCAACACCTGTGGAGCGTCTTAAGACGATAATCGTTCTCAGCAATCGCCAAAGAGTGAGGAAAACCACAGAAAAACTTCAACCCTGAGAAACAAGCCCGGGGTTCGAACCCGGGACCTCCGGACTGATAGCCAAGCGCGCAAAGCACTGAGCCACCAGCCCGAGCAAATCATTTAGAAAAATATTAAATGAGAATGGTTCAAGATTAGAACCCTGCGGAACTCCAGATAGTATTCTGAAGCGAGTGAACTAGTATGCCATTATAGAAAACGTAACCACTCCTTCCAAAGAAGTAAGATGGAATTATCAGTAAAGACAACATCGACCTGTCCTCGCTGGTCCAACGGTCCAGATATATACTGGGTGATATTTGCCAAGTTGGTTACAGTGGATCTACCTGACATAAATCCGTGTTGATGGATTGATAAAAATGATTTAGCATTAAAATAAATATTATCATATAAAATATGTTCAAATATTTTTGCAAAGTTAGCTAAAGTGTTTATAGGTCTGTAATTTACAATGTTGGCCCGGTCACCTCTCTTAAACACTGGCACTATTTTACTAGTTTTCCAAATTGTCGGAAATATGGAACTTTTAATAATTAAATTGTATAGTATACAATGTAAGCTTGAGTTTTATGATTATCTACTTGACAAAGTCATTCTGTTGAAAATAATTTGACATTCATTTAGAAACATATTTCCTATAATTAATATTGCATATTAACTTATACATAACTTAACTATGAGTAGAATTATAAAATATTTTGTTTGGTAGCACAGTACGTAGTTATTATTAGGAGTATTCATCCGATTGAAAAAATAGGATTTATTTTTTTACACAAGATTTATTAATTTGTCATAATTCTTAATAATTTCTTCTAATTAAATTATGTAGATAACTCCGAATCTTCAGTGGATTACTTACTTGAATCATTGTTCTCAGAATGCTTATTATTAATTCCTCTATTGTTTTTTTCTATTGCTGGTTCTTTGTTTCTATATTATTATTCCACTTTCTTTGGGTGTTCACGCGTTACTTACCACTTTCTTGTTGAAAACGTGTTAAAAAATCGGTCACACAATTTCTCCACTTCGCCTGTTTTAAAAGTTACGTCTTACCCTCCGACATACTCCTTCATACTTGCCCACACCATTTCAATTGGCTTGAGGTCACGGTGATAGGGTGGTAATCTAACACATGGGCTGAAAAGTCCCGGGCCTAACAAAGAAAACACGTTTTTTTTGGTTCAAAATTAACTTTATTCATCAACGTAATCTCCATCAAGAGCAACGCAATCATTCCAGCGCCGCTCTAACTTTTCAACACCACTTTTGTAGAACGATTTATCTTCTGCCTCAAAATAGGCTTCCGTTTCAGCGATAACCTCTTCATTCTTACCGGCGAGTACGTTTTTGAAGTCTGCGAACAGCCAGTACTCGCTGGGAGCCAAATCTGGCGAATACGGTGGATGTGGGAGCAATTCGAAGTTCAATTCATGTAGTTTTGCCATTGTTTCGATTGACTTGTGACACGGTGCGTTGTCTTGATGAAACAACATTTCTTTCTTTGCCATATGCGGTCGTTTCTTTGCAATTTCGGCCTTCAAACGCTCCAATAACGCTATATAATATTCACTGTTGATGGTATTTCCTTTCTCAAGATAGTCGATGAATATTACATCACGCACATCCCAAAATACCGAGACCATAACCTTTCCAGCCGATTGTTGTGGTTTCGGGCGCTTTGTACGAGGTTCACCAGTTGCTGTCCACTCAGATGACGATCGTTTTGATTCCGGAGTGAAGTGATGGATCCATGTTTCATCCATTGTCACATATCGACGCAAAAATTCCGGTTTGTTACGTTTAAACATGGCCAACAGTGCTCAGAATCATCAACACGTTTTTGTTTTTGGTCAACAGTGAGCAAACGCGGCACCCACTTTGAACAGAGCTTTCTCATAGTCAAATACTCATGCAATATAAAGCCAATACGTTCTTTTGATATCTTTACGATGTCAGCTAACTCACGCAACTTCACTTTTCGATCATTCAAAACGATTTTGTGGATTTTTTTTATGTTTTCTGGTGTTACGGCCTCATTTGGACGTCCACTGCGTTCTGCATCATCGGTGTCTCTACGACCACGTTTGAAGTCAGCAAACCAACGTTTTATTGTTGTTTCTGATGGAGCGGAGTCCCCATAACACTTTTCAAGCCATTGCTTCGCTTGAACGGTATTTTTTCCTATCAAGAAGTAATGTAAAATTAAAACACGAAATTGTTTTTGATCCATTGTTTTGAAAATAACAAAAGTAGCGTGACTCTTAGCACAATAACTCACAAGCTAATGAATAGAATATCATGATATTTTAACAGCTGTCTTTTGAGCGTTAGTACTAACTGAGAGAAAGGTGGCTGCAATAAAACTAGCGTCATCTATGTGTTAGGCCTGGGACTTTTCAGCCCATGTGTTAAGCACATCATTTCTTAAAATCTACTAATTTCATACCTCTTGAATCGGGATTTGTGCATTTTAATTATACTGTAGAGCTCTATCTTTGTCGTATGTTCATTAGACTGTACCACGTTTAACCACAACGGTAATATTCTTGCAATACCCGAACGGTTGAACGTTGCAGGGTAGGCAAATTGCAAGAAATCTTAATTCAACGAACGGTAATATTCTTGGAATTCCCGAACGGTCGGTTACACGCTAGGCAAATACCGGGAATTGAGCCATAAATGATAATATAAATACATACCTCAAGTGATAAATATTTGTCGTTATATCAGAGGTTACTGACGCTAAAACCGGGTTTTTCCCTGTACATTTGAATAGTAAAGTACGGGACCGCTTAAAATTTGACGCTAACAAAGGAGTGTCGTTACAGCCGAAGTTGTTATAACCGGGTTCTACTGTATTTACATTATTAATTAGTAATTATCCTGTCATTAGATCTCGGCCTGTGGGATAATAAAGGTTATTGTTATTACTATTATTTTCTTTTACCCTGTATAACTAAAAACATAGGTATAGCTTTCAAACTAATTTATGTAATTAATTTATTAAATTTACCTAAGGAAAATGTACTGTTCCTCTTTATCCTAGCATCCTTATAATCCTTGTATAAGATATACGCGCTCATACAGGCTTAAATACATTTAATATTTTTCATTACCACTTATCAGGCGCCAAATATTTGCTCCAGCCTTAATTGATTAATGAATCTTGACATCGAGGGGCAAATGTATACGTTCATGTCGCTGGTATATTGACTGAATTGGTATCGCGTCCGTTACATATACATAGACGTTCGGTTTTGCGTTTCTAACAATAAAAGCGAATCAAATTCATTAAGGATCGAGACTATCGAAGGACGCGTTCTTCAAGCTCGTCACCGCCGCAATTAACTCTTTAAATCTTATAGATAATCGGTCACGTACAACGTATTGTGTAGATTTTTTCTTTAACTCGTGATAAAATGTGAGAATTGAAGAATTTCGGTAAAAGAGAGGAATTTCTGATTGAGTTTCCTTTTGTTTGTTTTTGCCATACAAATACGAGTTGATTTTAAATGTGATTTAGATGTGTAAATTTCGTTCTTTTGACTAACTCGTAATAAACACTGTCTAGAACATTCTTTTGATCGTTCCTAAACAATTTAAAAAAGATTAAAATAGTTTTTCGGGCTTTCACGGCCGTTGGCTATTATCGTGACGAACAACTGCGATTTGTATTCTAAACGTCAGGGATAGAAACCTTAGCGACACGGCGGAACCAGACAATTGTTACGATAAAGATTCTTTTCTTCAGACCATTAAACAATGTAGATTTACCTTAGAACCATACAATAGACACATTTTGATTTGGCGTGAACTTGGCGCATACAAGCCATAGTTTTTCCGAGAAAAGCCTCAATACGAGAATTGTGGTAACTTTTATTTCATAGAAAGTGAAGCTCTCACTAGACAGAGGGATCTGGATGAGATCCTTCTATATATGGCAATAGTGGAAAAACAATTTGTTTTATAGATGATAATACGAACAACTGGTTTTCATGGAATTGATGCAAAGAAAATCTAATCCCTAGATGGCAATCTACTGGGAATGCACAGGTATAGCAGTAAACTCCACTCACACAAATTTATTAATTATGCGGAACGCAGCGTTTCGAGAGCACGTGGGCTCTCATTGTCAACCGTGTTACCGACTGAAAGTAAAAACTGTATCACACATGCAAATTATTTTCTATGCAGGCTCTAAAATTTCTAAAACATATGACGATTTACAATGTACTCGGTGGTCTAATGCCTTTTTCGGGAAAGGATGGACCGAAAGCGAACCGTATCTTTAACAGGGCCTATGGTAATAAATCCATCAAACTCGAGTGTGCAATTGGGGGTGGTTCTCTGTTCAATAAGTTTCCGTTCTTTTTCATACATATCGTTTCGTACGCGTCTAATTCTCTATACGAGTTCACGTTTTTAAGTAGTGTCAGATTTTTTAAATCAATCTTATGTCCGGATTTTACCATATGCTCCGCTACGCTTGATAGTTCTGGTTTGTCGAAACGATAGTGTCTAACATGTTCTTTGAACCTCGTTTCGCTACTCCTTTTTGTTTGTCCAATATAAACTTTCTCACAATCATTGCATGCGATTTGGTATATTCCAGACCTTTTTATCATCTCCGGTTTATCTTTGGGATTCCCTAAGAGATTCTTTAAGTTGTTTTTTGACGCAAAAGACACGTTCATATTTAGTTGTCGGAAAATTTTACTTAACCCTTTTACTGTTGGGTGAAAAGGAAGAGATAAATTTCTTATTACCGGTGTTTGTTGATGTGAAGGTCGTAGAATTTCTGATGTGTTGTTTGTATTGGACCTTCCTTAAAACTACTGGGAATGCTTTAGGAAGATGTGTTACTATAACAAAACCTGTCAACCAATTCAAGAATTATAAATTGCGATTAGGAAGGAACGGGACATGATTTTCAAACAATTGTCTACTACTTTAACCCAGACTACGCCTGTAGGATGCCATATTTGTAGAGATCATACATATTATTAATCTCCATGTTATGCAACAATTATTGCAATGAATCTTGTGCAAAATTGAACTTTTCTGTACTTTTTCAGATTAAAATTGCAAACTTGCAACAAAATTAAAATACTGAAATTGGAAACTGTATGCAGCCAAATATTTAACTTAATATTGCGTTGAAGAATGTTTTCTTTGGCGGTACAGTATAATTTATGACTATTTTTGTTCTAATTAGATATTTACCCAGGAAAGCCATGGTTTTGGTTTTATTTTCCGATATTTTCATTTCATGGCTTTGGCAGATATTTTGCAATATATATATATATATATATATATATGTATATTCCATTCTGTAGATCACCCTCTGTCATTGCTAGGAGTACTAAGTCGTCAGCATATAAGATGGCGTTCTGGTCTTAACGTATTCCTTTTTCCATTTGTTTATAATAGCATCAATACATATGTTAAATAATGTCGGCGACACATTGCAGTTTAATTCCTTTGCTTGTTGGTATTTTCCCAGTTAATTTTCCGTTTACTTCTACCATAATTATAGTATCACTCTATAAAGCCTGTATAGCTGATATTAAATGATATGGATATCCCTGTTCTTCCATAGTATCCCACAATTTACATCTGTTTACATTATTGAAAGGCTCCTCGAACTGTATAAACCCTATGTTTGTTTCTCTGTTGTATTCCCTGTGCTTGTCTATAATTTGTTATAGAGTGAATATTCCACCTGTGTCTGACCCGGTTTTTCTAAAGCCCATTTGTTCCTCTTCTATTAGTTCTTCTGCTATGATTTTCAACCTTTTATTTAATACTTTGGGGTAAATTATATAAGTGATGTCTAATAGACTGATTCCTACCGCATTTTTTGAACAACGAAATTACTTTTTTCTCTTTATTAAATACATTTATTAAATACGTAATTGACTCAAAACTTTTATAGAATTATGTTCTATATAATTGCACCTTTTCGTTTTTCGTACTTTTCTATTTTATTTCAAAAGCACCCTGTATAGTAATTTAGAAGGCACTAATACATTTTTACAATACCCAAATAAAATTTTGACGATTGCAGTTGTAAGATGTTGGAAATTCTCCTTTCAATCTATCACTTTGTTTCCTTCTTACAAATGCTATCTTTCTTTTGTAATTATTTATGTGAAGACCGCACTCTTTTAACAAATATGACATTGCAATTTGATAACCTATGTATATTATCGGTTGAACGTTTAATCTAAACCATAAATCCGTACCATCCCACGTCAGGTACTGTTAAAGTGTGGTGTTCAAGGACACTTCACTATAGACCAGTGATTGGGTATTACAGCTTGTTCAAAAATAGAAGATTTAACAGCTTCTAATTCTTAAATCGGTTTTTTTCTCTAGTCGATCGAAAATATCGGCTATAAAAAATTGTTTATTTTGTCAATTTATCGCGATAATACGTAAATCCTTATTTTTAGGCAGCAAAATTACAGTCCGATAAGAATTATAATCAATGGCAGATGTTTTTTTCAGTTAAACACATTCATAATGTAAGATAATTGTTATACGTACGTAAATATGATATAAACTTAAAAATAATCGATGCTATATGTTTCTAATTATATCGATGGGGTCCTGTCCTGCAATCGATCGTATAAACAATGTAGATTTTTATACGTTACTTTCATCAAACGAAAAACTGACACCAGGAACTGACCAAATCTGCTAACTACAGACAATGCAGTACTTTGAAATGATATCTACAATGTTAGAAACGCGTATATTACTGCTGTATCATGTGATATCGTATGTTTGTATTTTTGTAAACTACAGTTATGTACAGCTATGGATAAAAATAATTAGTGTTGTTAGAAATGTGGTTTCATTCAAGCAATTGAAAAAATATTTAATAATAATAATAATAATATGCGGATTATTAACACAATATAAATAAAATATATTTAAATATAGAAAAATGGCCCACATACATAAAATGAATGAAATATAACGATAGCTACTTAACTGAAAACTGAAATAAGAATCAAAATGAAAAAATAAAAGGCACGGAATGCTGAAGATAAGAAGAAATAAATAAAACGAAAATGCTGACTAAGTATATACACTAGGGTGACAGAATAAAATAGACACCAGGTAAAGCGGTATAAATATGTAAACAGCTAAATTCTAAGAACGAATTAAGAACTTTCTCTTGTCATTAGGGTAGGGGTAGATGTATTGGAAGGAATTCGTCATAGTTTAGTATCGTTACAACTATGCCTCGCTTACAAGGTTCGAGTGATATTAGCGACTTCACCCGGGGTGTCGCATCGTTGGCCAGAGTGAACGCGGCGCTTCGCAACGTGAAATAAGTAAATTTGCAAATATTCCGTTGTCCACAGTTAACCGTGTGATTACACAATTTAAACACAAGGAAAAAACAACAGTGGAACCGAGACCAAGTCGTGCCGGACCTTCTAAAAGAAGTAGAAGGGTGCTTGTGCGCGAAGTGTTAAGAGAACCGCGAAAAAGTACAGCTTAGCTTGCGGCAACTTCACACAAAAGTCAGCGCACCGTTCTGCGATACCTCCCCAGTGTGGGGATGTATAAAAGGGTGGTAAAGAAAAAACCTCTCCTTACGGCGTTTCAAAAACGGCGCCGAATGGCTTGGGCAATCGAAATGCGAACGAAGCCCGAAGAGTTTTGGCGGTCTGTCATTTTTTCAGACGAAAGCAGATACTGCCAATTCAGTGATAGTGGTCGTACGTGGGTATGGAAATTCGTCACAGCAACTGGACGACAAATTTTTGCATCAGACGGTGAAATACGGCGGTGTGAACATCATGGTGTGGAGCACGATATGGTATGGTGGAAGATCGCAATTAGTAATCTGCGACGGAAATATAAATGCGGCAAAATATATCGAAATATTAACAGAAGGACTACTACCGATATTCGACAACGCCATTTTATCTAAAGAAGACGCCACTTTTATGGAGGATGGAGCACCCTGCCACAAAGCAAGAACAACAACATGGAAAGAGGAACAGGGGATTCGGATTTTACCATGACCAGGCTAATCACCAGACATGAATCCGATAGAGAATGTTTGGCACATAATCCAGACAAATATGGTGAAACGACACCAAAAACCCAGCAATAAGGAAGAACTCGTGGCAGCTGTTACGGAAGAGGGGCTAAATATTCCAGAAGACACCATTAATCATTTAATAGATTCTATGCCACAACGACTCGTAGCACTTCACGCAAGTAAAGGTGGATCGACAAAATATTAGTCTAATTTAAAAATTTTAAAATATTTTGTATATATAACGAGAATGGCATCTTTTTTTTTAATTAGTAGGTGTCTATTTTATTCTGTCACCCTAGTGTAGATAGTAGCGCTTACCCAGCTGACGAGCAGTGTTAGCTTTAAGTCACGAACGTCCAAAGGCATTAAGGCATTTAACAACATTATAAGAGAATGTCCTTTTGAACGTCTCTAGGCTGCGAACTGGAAGAGTAAGCAAGCCTTTAAATCTCAAATTAACATTATGAACATGTGTTCTAAAGTTAATCTTACGGTAGAGATACATAGCTAGGTGTTTTGTGATAAATTAATTCGTGATAAAAAAAAAAGTAAAAGAGAACTCAACTCTAAGTTTGCAGAGTAGGAGATATTTTTTGAAACTTACAAATGCCGTAAATAAATCTTAAGCAAGAATTTTCCAATCGCTGAGTTCTACCTTTGTCAATACTATCCAACGAATTATAGTAAAAACTTACGCAAAAATGAAATCTTAACAAAACAAGAGATTCAGATAATGATTTTCTTAAGTTTCCATCTAAACATTTTTTGCTACCGTATAAAATTTTCAGATTACAATAGTCAAGTTTGGGTATATGAGATACATATTCTTTGAAATGGAGTTTTGGCATCTGAATAGAGTTAGAGTTAGAGAACTTACGTGCATAATCCAATACTGAAATAATATTACCATTACCAGCTTCAGTACGACCAAAGAGTGAAGTTGAAGTTTTCGTTGTATTAATTTGAAGACAATGTTTTAATGATATGTCAGCAAGCATTTAAAGATAATTATTATATTATTCGAAATAGTCTCATGCCGCTTCCTTCTCATTAACAGAATAATAAATTTGCGTATCATCAGCATAAAGATGATATTTACAGTATCTTAAGCATTTTACAATAGTAAATGTATACACAATGTACAGTATAGGACCAAGAATATTACCCTGAGGGACACCAGATACAATAGGAGGTGGGGAAGATAACGTACTATCATACGAAACTATTCGAGTTCTGTTCAATAAGCATGAAGCGAACTATGATATAGAATTAACACTAAAACCGACATACTTTAAAATAGCAAGTAAAAGAGAATGACTAATAAGTAGTATTTCTGTGATCAGAAAAAATACACATGATATTGATAAATTTCCTTGTAATTACCAATGTTTAAAGTTTTCCGAAAAAATGTCGGTACGCGGTAAGATTTGAACCTACCCTCTCTCAATGCATCTGCTGAGATATTATGATATGCTTACAGATATTTAGGTACTAAAAGTGATTTGTTTTCACAGGTTAAGATGTGAGAGGGTGTAGGTTCAAATCTTACTGACACCGATATTTTTTCGAAAAATTTTAAACGTTGATCATTACAAGGAAGTAATAATTTATCATTATAAAAACCAACAGAAGCTTCAGCGGATGCTGCCCAGCTGTCTATTTCTATTTGAATGATATGACATGTAGGCTAATGATGCCTTCTTAAATTTTATGACAAGCTACAAACTACCAATCTATAAACTAGTGTGCATTACAACAGATCTTGTTGCATTATGTCAAGCTAAGTATCGATTTCCCTTCGATTTTCTCATTCCATTGCATTATCCATCAAGTTTTGCGTCCAAAAGTTCCATACATGGAGGAAGTTATAAGCATAGCAATAACAATTGTGAATTCAAATTGCAATTGAAAGCTAGTGAATCAGCTGACCGCACTGTCTTAGTTTTTCGCACAGACGTAAGTAAGACGTGGTTGAGTCGCCGAAAATTCTTACAAAGATTTCCAGAATTATCTCCCGAAATAGCATTTTTAACGGACGTCCCAATGCATTTAAACACCATTAGTTTAGAGCTGCAAAGTAAAGAAAAAAACTGAAAAGAAACGATCTGAAACGTTTTCCATCTTTGAAAGCAAGGATATCTTATTTGAATTTTGATATTTACGAAAGAGAATTAACAAATATTTTTAGTGAAAACACGTTTATCTGAAAGTCACAGCATCTGATACAAAATTCTGGTCTTTTTTTTATCTGAAAATAAATATCTGAGTCTAAGGCAATTTGCCCTTCAGTTGGCAGCAATGTCTGGGTCAACTTATTTGTGCGAGTCTGCATTTTCTGAAATAAAAATAATTAAGTCAAAATATTGCAATCCACTAAGTAACGAACATATGTTATCATTCTTGCGATTACCACTTAGTAATTACGTACCATTCTACGAAAAGTACGCTGCAGATATGCAGTACCATGTACTGACATCCACAGATTTGCAATTTTTTAGTTTAGTAACGAAAACATCGTTTTGGATATTGGTTTTTTCATTAACTTTTTTGGAGCAATGACCTACACTATAATCCTGTATCACAGATACTTGTAGCATCTACAGAGTCGATTGCTTGTAGTTTAACCATTTTGAGGTAGATGGCCAGCAGTTCAAATCTGAACACCCCTGCTCCAGGGTACTGTATTCCTTCATGGTTTAATAGTTCTAAATATCCCCTTAATTTGGCGTCTTAATTTATTCATGTATTACTTGTCTCTAAATGTTGATGTGAATGGATTTACAGTTTCATCTACTCATCGTCATAAAGTCTGCTAGACACTTGTTCGATTACCCGATAAACAATAATTATTTACCGTTATCCAAGACGGCTGTTGTGGCAATAAAGACTTTGCCCCTTCTCGCAATGAATATTATAAATACTACGTGTTCGTCTATTGTTCGAAACCATGTCATGTGCCTGCGATATTTTATCGTATCGTTTGTGCTTATTAACGCAAAATTTTGTAATAAAATCGCGGCTCAGACTATAGTCTTCCAGTCTCCGTATATACATATACACACATAAACCAAGGCGCATATGCAAAGATAAGTTTAATAGGTCACAGTTCTAAATAATATAGTTACTTGTGACAGGCAAAGACGTCTCATTAATGCATGAGAAGTTAATTTGAAGCGTTAATTACAATCGCTTTAATACGTTCTAAAATTAAAACCATTGTCTCTAAATATAGAATATAAGCGTGCACTAAGTGGTAGTGCCGTTTATGTCAGAAAGTATATATTTTATGTATGTAGGAAGTTACAGTTCGAGGAATGGTATTGCAGAAGATAAGTGCTGTATGAAACGGATAAAAGTGTATCGTATGCTTCGTTTCAACATGATGGAAAAGTTCTCTTGATATAAGCAAGCACTTAGCTAAGTAAATAAACTTATTTTATAAATATTTTTAAAGAAAAAGATATAAAATATAACTTTCAATCTCCTTAATTATCCTTGAAACTGGATTACATCAACTAGGAATCTGTCTAAATTTTCGGTTTTGAATAAAGCTTTCATCAGTGTGTCTGTTTAAGAAACAATTTGTGATAATATATTTACAGATATAAACAAAAGCTACTTAAAATATGATAATAATAGTAGTAGTAATAATAATAATAATAATATTAATAATAATACATACATACCAATACAGGAAAAGTAAGTTAATCATGTGCAAGTATCTGTATTATCAAAAGCTTCGTATAAATTGTAGCTGCTCTACCCCCTGAAACACTAAGCAAAAAGATGTAGTGAAACAATATATAACTAATCCAGCGAAGGGACCAATGACTCACACAATGATCTTTGTAATTGTGTACCCAAACAATCTTTGCTCGCATATAAAACCTTTAGGTTACTATACCCAGTTCTAATTAAGTATGAAATATGCTCTTTAAAACGGGAGTTATAGCAACTGTATCACAATCGACTAATTTTAACATAATTTACAACAGTTGATCTTGTTTTGAAACCACAGGACATCATCATTCTTACTATTAATAAAAGAATAGTGTTTCTAGTCAGCATTCACCAACATTTGAATATTCTCGTTTATAGCAGATACAGCAGAAGTAGATTCCTCAGATCTGAAAGAAAAGTTAATCGGTGCGTCATTGGCGTAAAGATGATATTTACAATGTTGTAAGCCGTTTATAATATTGAAAGCATAAATTATACACAACAAAATCGAGAGTATATCTCATTTCGTCATAGTGAATAGAAAGAACTGTAGAGAACCGTCATCAACGTTAATCTTATGCATCGAAATCTTGCCAAATCTGTTAAGCGATTTTTATCACAGTTTTGTGTTCTGGAACAGTAATTTTCTGCAAATTAACTACCTAAAGGTTCTTCTCAACGTCAACTTCTTTTGCAACCATTCTTAGGGAGTTTGTTTTCTCCAAATGGAAATGCAATTTGCTCCAAATTTTAACTTGTGTGAAGTTAGCAACGGCATTGCAAAGTACACAGAGCACACATTAAAGTATATAGATTGGCAAGAATTCTCGTTAAAGAAATCTCGCAGCAAAACCACTTGTTCTACAATAAATCTGACAGTATTGGTACTGTTAAGGACTTAACATTGCCTTTGTGTTTTTGTAAATGAATTTTAAGTTTCTAAGGAAATGTGTTTTGTTTTATCAATTTTTTTACTACTTTATGTATTTTATATGATTTTATCTTCTTTGCAACCGTATGGGTTAGCATTATTACGTTATTTTCATTTTTATTATTTATTTATTTTGCTCTCTGTAGAATTTTATTTTAATGTGTATGTACATTACGCGTTGTATATGTATGCAAGCCGGCCATTCACAATACTCTAGCTAAAAGTGCCTAATTTAAAAGTCAAGTGCAATGTCGTCGAACAAATAATAGGAGTTTCCTTAATATTTAATATATACAAGTACAGCTAGTCGACTCCCGCGTGACGGTCGAGGTATTACAGTTACGGTCACTCTCGGTCTCCTTTCGTACCTCGTCGTAACGTTTACAGTAACGTCGTCGAACGAACATTGGAAGTTTCTAATAGTTTCAAGTTTTGGAGGAATTCGTCGAGGACGTTGTCGTATATACATTTATTTAGTCTTCTGTTACGATTCTGGCAGCAGTCATTCTGGAAGGGTTGTCGGAGCGCATGCATAGATTTCTCTATTAAGTACAAATTCTCGACTCTCTATTGTCGTTCGTCTAGGCTACTGTGTCCGTTATCGTCTATACATATTTTTAGTCTTCGGTTAAATTTGTGTCGGGATTCATTTTGGTAAGGTCGTCGGTGCGCATGTATAGACATCTTCTACAAGTACGACCACTCCGCTTCTTGTTGACGGTCGTTGCGGCCGCAGCGCCCGTTGTCTTTTGTACGTTTCTTCAGTCCTTTGTCGTATCGGGACTTAGACATTTTTTCATTTAGTTGTTCGTCGTAGCTGACGAGTCTCACGGACCATTTTTGTATATGTAATGTCAGCTTCATCGCTCCGTTTTCCTTGTCGGTGCGCATTTCGCACATTTGCTGGCTACTGGCTTTTACCCTTCTTCGGGGCGCAGTAGCAGAGAGCTAAAGATTGCACATAGCGTATTATTTCAAACGAGAACGCCTGGGTAGCTGTCACATTACTTTTGTTTTGAGATCGGCTATTATCGTTACTGTCGCCCTCGACCAGGCGTTCAAGCTCTAAGAGATAGGGTGGGTTCCCCTATAAATGTGTAAATAATGAACGTATTTGGTTCAAGTACAAATACAAGCCAATGATATAGGGCCAAGTTCCTTAGGCAAATTTAAAACAAGAAAAATGTATTACGCTCCCGGAAAGGGACATATAAATAAGCATAGCACCGAGGAGCACCTATAAATTTAAGAAGTAAATAGGGTTGGCTCTCCTATAAAAAGGTAGTGGTGCATACAAACAGATAGAGGCATTAGTACATGCCTCTAACAAAGCTTCTGCGGAAGCATATAAGAATTTAACATTTTAAACACAATTAAAACAGCTTTGCAACGTACATGCTGAGGCGGTACTTTATATCGCTACCAAAGGAAAACATACATATACACATGCTAATGTACATTACATGCATAAGAGAGCTCGAATAACTGCAAGTATTGCAAATATATATATATCTTACGTACATCGTAACTGTACATAGGCAAGAGTGGAAACCGTGTACACATTTTATTTTTTAAATATATTTTTTGCGCATGCGCATTGAGTTTCACTGTACTACCTTTCATTTAGTAAATAAGCGAACATACTCTACAAGTAGGTATTGGTCAAGTAATTCAGGAATTTACGAGCAGGCTACAGCGGCGCTGTCCTTCAAACCAGGAGAACGTAACAGGTACTCTGTCGAATACGCATGGTCCGAGCGTTTGCCATCCCATAAACGGACGAGATAATAACCACAAAAAAGAAAAGAATAGGCAAGAATTAAAAAAGATCTTTTATATGAAACACCTGTTGCTCAATCGAAATACAAGTACGATAGAGTATTCATGGAGTAGTTCACTTTGCATATCGTTTTTATTGAGCAATGGGTATTTCACCTAATAAGAGTTAATCTAATAATTTTACCTTTCATATTAGTTTAGAATTATCACGTCAAATACTCTATACCATACTTTACTCTTTGCAGAATCATTAATGCGGCGAACTTGTTACTTAAGAACTAATAAAATATAAACAAAGTACATATAAAATTTTGATAATTCATTTATTTATTTAAATACACTATTAGTCATGAGTATGGTGCAAGTACTTGTAAAAACAACAATCAGGGAATTTGTCGTTTGCTCTTCGTAATTGGAAGCTCTTTTGTTACCAAGAAAATTCAGATTTCTTTCTTAGTTTCGTTTGCAGATTTCATGAAATTTGGATCTGCCATTAAAGTTTTACATTGAGACCCATTAAATACCCCAGCCTTAATTTTTTTCGTAACATAGTCGTGCAAACCTTTGATACATGTAACATACTTGGAACAGTCCCCTTGCAAATCTAGAGCTTTAATATATTGCTTCATAAGAGCAGATTTGATGTGAAGATAATGGAAACATTACGCCTCCTCTTTCGACCAAAGGTTCACCTGTAATATTCTTTTATTCAACTTCAAAGGATGTTCTAGGAGGACAATTTGCTGCATATAGTTAACGATTTTCAAGAATTTTGAAATCGGTAAACAAAAAATGCTGTAGAAAAAAAACGTGATGTGATAGGAAGAAATGTTCTTTTTATTAATCATTAGCGTACCTGTATTAGTTAAAAACAAGTGTCAGATTTTACTCAGCGGAAATAAAATATATTTCTTAGCGAGTGTAATGAAGTGGCCTGCTTGTACCCCAGATGACAATCCAATGGCACAAACTTGGAATATATTAGGAAGACGTATTGCTACGCAAAGTATGCCACCGAGAATATTTTAAGAATACTGTCAGGGAAAAATAGGATTTGGTTCCTCAAGAATTGTTTATCCAGTGCATACCAGCCTTTATAAGTATTCGCAAGGATTATGCGCCTGAATAGTCTCTATTTTCTTATAACAATTAATGGAATTATATTTTTTTAGAGAAAACGTTGCAAACCCTATATATTTCCCCAAAGAAGATGTCACATAAACTTGTCCAAACAACTTTAAAGTACAATAATGTGATAATAGATATTTTATTACAAAAATATAAATACTAAAATACTGAAGCTAACATGTGACTGATACCGTTTCTTTTTAAATTTATTATAACTTTTAAGTCCGTTAATAAATTTACGCAATTGACTAACTTATTTTTAAAGTAGAATAGCTAATAGCAATAAAAAAGATTTCGAAATTTATCGAAGTAAATACGGTAGATAAAGGAATGTTGAACGCAAAATTAAAGCAAACGCAACTAGAAATAGAAGCAATAAAATTTTATTTCCGACGAACATGCCTCGGTCCCGAGACCCGGCCATAAAATAGACCCTGCGAAATGAAAACAGATCCGAGAATCGCGAAATTCCGGCAGGAAATTTTAAATAATAATATTTTTACCAGAAGCTTTTAAGCGGAATTTCATTTGCGCTGCGTAATTTCGCGACTCGCCGCTTGCTTAATTAATACTTATGCATATATGTGCCTTTTATCAACATATGCATGTATGTATGTACGTATATACAGCACCCAGCCAGAATATTAAGGCCGTTTCGAATGTTACAGTTTTATGGAGCGGACAGGATAATAAAACGTAATTTGTATGAGGACCTGCCCTAGGTAATATTTGTTTTTGTTTGTTTTCAGATTTATACGGTGTGTTTTGTTATTCGAATATCCAGGTTCATTTTTTAATAATAATAGTATTTAGAAGCCCAACAGTAAGTACCCAGGATATTACACTTGTAATAAAAATGGAATTATCTTCAACTATTATTACAATAAAACGATATTAATAATTTGAAAAGAGAACAATGATAACACATGGGCTGAAAAGTCCCGGGCCTAACACATAGATGACGCTAGTTTTATTGCAGTCACCTTTCGCTCAGTTAGTACTAACCTTCAAAGGACAGCTGTTAAAATTTCATGATATTCTATTCATTAGTTTGTGAGTTATTGTGCTAAGAGTCACGCTACTTTTCTTATTTTCAAAACAATGGATCAAAAACAATTTCGTGTTTTAATTTTACACTGCTTCCTGGTGGGAAAAAATACCGTTCAAGCGCAGCAATGGCTTGAAAAGTGTTATCGGGACTCCGCTCCATCAGAAACAACAATAAAACGTTGGTTTGCTGACTTCAATCGTGGTCGTAGAGACACCGATGATGCAGAACGCAGTGGACGTCCAAATGAAACGGTAACACCAGAAAACATAAAAAAAATGCACAAAATCGTTTTGAATGATTGAAAAGTGAAGTTGCGTGAGATAGCTGACATCGTAAAGATATCAAAAGAACGTATTGGCTTTATATTGCATGAGCATTTGACTATGAGGAAGCTCTTTTCAAAGTGGGTGCCGCGTTTGCTCACTGTGAGCAAGAACGTGTTGATGATTCTGAGCACTGTGTGGCCATGTAACAAACCGAAATTTTTGCGTCGATATGTGACAATGGATGAAACATGGATCCATCACTTCACTCCGGAATCAAAACGATCGTCATCTGAGTGGACAGCAACTGGTGAACCTCGTCCAAAGCGCCCGAAACCACAACAATCGGCTGGAAAGGTTATGGCCTCGGTATTTTGGGATGTGCGTGGTATAATATTCATTGATTATCTTGAGAAAGGAAATACCATCAACAGTGAATATTATATAGCGTTATTAGAGCGTTTGAAGGCCGAAATTGCAAAGAAACGACCGCATATGGCAAAGAAAAAAATGTTATTTCATCAAGACAACGCACCGTGTCACAAGTCAATCAAAACAATGGCAAAACTACATGAATTGAACTTCGAATTGCTCCCACATCCACCGTATTCGCCAGATTTGGTTCCCAGCGACTACTGACTGTTCGCAGACCTCAAAAAAATGCTCGCCGGTAAGAAATTTTGCACGAATGAAGAGGTTATCGCTGAAACTTATGCCTATTTTGAGGCAAAAGATAAATCGTTCTACAAAAGTGGTATTGAAATGTTAGAGCGGCGTTGGAATGATTGCGTTGCTCTTGATGGAGATTACGTTGATGAATAAAGCTAATTTTGAACCAAAAAAAAACGTGTTTTCTTTATTAGGCCCGGGACTTTTCAGCCCATGTGTTAGGTATGGTATGTTGTAAATTTGTAGTATAAAGGCATATTCAAAGTGTTTGTTGCACTTTTTCAGATGGCTGTATTTTATTTATTTTTTATTTATAATTATTATCCTCCCTCTTGGTCTTCCTTTTTACCTTCTATTAGCAAGCTTCGTTTTCGAAACCTTGTGGTAGTCTGTCCTGGTCCATTCTCCTCTTGTGGCCATACCACAATAGTTGTTTGTGTTATATTTCATATATTAATGATGTCTCAATTTCAATTCAACAGGCAACACACCGTTTTGGGACCAACACTGTTGCCATAACTTTCTTGTTGTTGAATCTTGGTCTGAGCTTTTAGGATTTTTTTGGCGAGTTTGGGCGAATCAATGGTTATGGGTGTTGCCTTGTTTCTATTAATATCGAAATCATGTCTCATCTCCAGTCGGAATTGATTTCAAAAAATTTTCACCTTCAACCTCCAAGTATGTGGTCAACAGGCATCTTTAGAACCCATCGAGCACACAGTTCTTTGTAGCGTAGGTTTTCCGTTACGATTTCGTATACAGCTGATCTTGAAACTTCAGGAAATTGCACACTCCACTTATTGATGGTAAACTTCCGTTTTTCTCGAACTATTTCGACAACTCGTTGAATAATGTCTTCTTACGCGACAGACTTGCGTCCTTATTCTCCTTTATCGTGAACATCGGCTCGGCTTTCTTTATTGGTCTACGGTAGTTTCTTTATTTTCGAGTATTGTATATTGTTGTAAGTAAGACCGATTGTTTGAGTTATTTATAAAAAATTACTTTTACTAGTATTTGTTAATTCACCATTTACAATAATTGAATTTACACTCGAGCAACTTACGAAAATTTGAATCGGTATTAATAATCTTGCAAGGAAGTTGAACCTAAAACTAAAATGCTATCACCAATATGAATAAAATTTTGTTCGACGTAGGTGGTATATTCCTCACTCAAAACCCATAATCCTGGATTGACGCTATGACGGTCATATTCTCCATGCTCATTATCCAATCTCACCGTAATTAGCTATGTCAATGACCATTAAGTCCTTTTTATAATATACATCAACAAAAGACTCTTGGTGGAAATCGTGTTTGATTACCCATGTTATTGAAATATAAACCATGGTAGGTATAACATCCGGTGTGCAATACGTTATTAATTGGGAACATAGCTACAATGCTCTAATTTTGCGCCATTTGCGTGTTTTGTTGTTAATATGCTCAAAATTCATTTTGTCATATCGAAACGGTAGTGTACTGATAACGGTGTTGATGCGTCTAGTGATATCCACAATCTCCCGAAACAGGCTGATCAGTGCACCGACAGAACGTGAGTCTGCGCAACCCTGTACATCACTCACATCGGCCAAAGCAAATACGAAATCTGTTGCCGCAAAATCTTGAAATATGACCGTTTAGTTTAGCGCAGCTGAAGATTTTAACATTATTTGGGAGATTTATTATGCAATTTGTTACTGTAACCCAAGTATGGGCAACCTTTGACATGTTACGGGCCAAACCTTAGTGTGCAATTACGTTCGCGGGCCGCGTTTAAACCACATACCACTCGATCTTCCTCATTTGGAGTCGCCCACATATGATTTAGACCATTCGCAACTTTCTGTCATTTCACACTCCCGAGATACAGACATTTTCATGCTAAGTGACCTGAATTTGCTTGTTTTACTATGAAGGAGATACAATCGAAGTTTCCGAATGCGTAAATTCTGGTTTTCAGACGATTTCCAATCGATTTGTAACCGATCGAAGAATCCAAACAATTCCAATTTAGAATTCAAAAAAGTTATAATAGAAAATTTTAGAAAATCAAACATGGATCAGTGTAGACAAAAGGATTAATGTTATCAATGTTATTGTAGGTAGAATGAAACTGCAATTCCCAATTTAACTGAAATATAATGGTATAATCAACGTTGAAAAAAATTCACGCTGTTGCAGACTTTTTAAATGGAATTCATGATAGAATAATTTGTGTTAATGTTTCTAAAGTACTCCGAACATTCCAAATGTTACTTTAATGTATGAAAAATAGTTTTCTCAAGCCATCTTATATAATTTTGAAAAAAATCATGTCCAAATATTCCTTTATATACGTAGACACAACCTGATTATCTTTGAATGATATTATTCTTGCACTGGACTGTATATCCACACATATATCTGATTGTCATTGAAAAAAACGATCTTTTTCCAAGCTTTTCGCGAGTCGAATATATTTCTGCTTCCTACCTTTACACGTTATCTATGCATATACACGTCACTAAGTATGGTAGCAGCTGAATGTAATTACGATAACGTTTATCCAAAAGCCTAGGTGTATAAATTTCAGCGAAGCTTCTGCTCGAAAATAGTTTTCAACTCTTTGAACGTCTGTTAACAATGGGAAGATACTTCTTATATACTTTCTTATTATGTAAGTACTTAGTGGATATTTATAACTTGCTCTATAGTAATGAGAATTTCAAAAACGTCCAGTTCTAAGCCTTTGGAACGATGCCAAAGGAAACGAGTGCCTTATAGCTTGCACGAGGGAAATGAAACCGGTTTGCGCTCAGAACGATAATGGTCAAGTCGAGACTTTTCCGAATGCTTGCAATTTGGTTGTCCGACAATGCGAGCAACCTGATATAAGTAAGTGATAAACAATAATATATATTTTTTGTTTAGATAGTTAATTGAAAGAGTACGACGCATCTTTATCATATATTAATTTTACTGATCTTCATTCGTTGTAAATATCTCCACCAATTTAAGGAGTTGTCTCTGTTCGATAAAGTCCATTATAGGTGGTATGTTTAGGTTCTCTCGTATTTGTGAGTTTCTCTTTATATCCCTTCTTGTTACGCCCCTCACTCTTCCGAGATATCTCATTTCTGCGGTTTGAATTTTGAAGCTTCTTTGTCTATTGTTAAGTAGCCATGATTCGCATCCGTATGTCCGAACAGATCTGTAGACTGCTTGGTGTAGTTTTATCTTGGTTGCTCTGTCAATTCTTTTATTAATTTCTAACTTATTTTTCGCAGTACTTATTCATTCAATCTGTATATTTAGTCGTTCTTCACCGGTGGTCATAACTCTTGTTTTATTTAGGCTTATACATTTTTTGTCAAGCTTTTCATTCCATATATCCATACTATCTTGTAGGTTCTCTTCGTTCTCTGCTATTAGCACAACGTCATCTGCAAATGTTGCCTTAGATATTTGTATCTTCTGTAAATTCCTGTATCCAATTTGATTTTTTTTCGTCTATATTGAGCATTCTTTTTTTTATATCGTCCATTAATACAATGAATAGTACTGGATTTAAAACTCCGCTGTGTGTTCATCTTGTGTTACAAATCTTTCAGATCCCATGTTAATTACTAATTAATTAATAAAAGTAATTACTAAAGATATACATTAAACAATGCAAGTTAATTTAGGATTACAACAGGAAATATTAAATTGCGTATCTACACGACTGACAGAGGTCCTGTACTAAGGCGTCTATCCGTCTTGTATCTAGGATGAATTTATCTGGCACATATTGAAATCAACGACAGTAATAGATTCACAGGTATAGCAGGAAATCCCACTCCACACAAATTAATTAATTATTCGGAACGCAACGTTTCGAGAGCACGTGGACTTCCATTGTCAACCGTGTTACCGAGTGAATGTAAAAACTCCATTGAGTGATCTCAGGGTATGTATGTATTTTCAGGAAAAGATGGAATGAAAACAAACCGTATCTTGGTGGTGGTTGTCTGTTCAATAAGTTTCTGTTCGTTTTTATAAATATCGTTTCGTACGCGTCTAATTCTCTACACGAGTTTAAGATTTTTTAAATCAATTTTATGTCCGGATTTTACCATATGTTCTGCTACGCTTGCTTATCGAAACGATAGTGTCTAATATGTTCTTTTTACCTCGTTTCGATACTCCTTCTTGTTTGTCCAATATAAACTTTATAACAATCATTACAAGCGACTTGGTAAATTCCAGACCTTTTCATCATCTCCGGCTTATCTTTGGGATTGCCTAAGAGTTTTTTTTAAGTTGTTTTTTGATACAAAAGACACATTCATGTTTTGTTGGTGGAAAATTTCACTTAACCCTTTTACTGTTGGGTGGAAAGGCAGTGTTATAAATTTCCTATTATCGGTCTTTGTTGATGTCAAAGTCGTGGAATTTCTGATGCATTGTTTGTGTTGGACCTTCCTTAAGATACGATCAAGATCCGTAGAAAAGAAACCATTGTACGTCGCCATATCTTTCGCACCTGTTCTTGCTTAGCGAAAATCTGACGAGTCTATTAACCAGAAAACTAACCGCGGACATTTTTTGTTGTTCGCAACGATGTGAATCAAACGTGATGAATCTGTTGGAATTAGTTTCTTTTCTGTAGATGTCTATTTATAATTTATTGTTATTGCGTATGACTAGAGTATCTAGAAACGGAAGGCGATTGTTCACTTCTTCTTCAATAGTAAACTTGATCGTGGCAAATTTTTTGAGTTAAGTTCCGCTAGAAAATCTTCTATGTTCTCTTTACTTATAATATTAGATATAAGTCCATGGAAGAATCTAATACTTGCTGTTGGACGATTCTTTCTAAGAGATGTTACTTCACGATATAAAACTCTGAACAAAGACTCTCATGTGAAACACCATGTTAGAGATGGACGCCAATAGTTTTAGATAAGAAAAACCTTCAGAAGGTAACGTTGTATGCGTTCGACAGATTAGGGATCTGTATTCTATTCTACTGACAATGAAACCGAAATATACCGATTTTAATAAGGTGATATCACTAAAACAGATGGAAACTCTAATTATAAAATCCATTTAGAGACTTTACTGCCGATATAGTTTCATATGCTTTCCAAAGTCCCAATCAGAAGTGAATATGATACTCGGATCCTTGCTAATGCCAGAGAATAGGCAACCTTCCATCGTATAATTATAAGTCACGGGGTATAGTGAAGTTTAAAAGGGTAAACATCAGAAGGAACATATATGGCAGCAATAGTAAATGAACGAATATTAGAATTTTTCGATAAAACCACCAAGAGCTGACGCAAAAATTCATCAAAAATGTGTTGTTTTCTATTTAATTAAAGCTTAATACAGATGTCCTAAAAGAGTATTGAATTTATCGATGGTGAATAGTAAATTCAGTACTTTCAGATCAAGAAAGCAAAGTATGGAGTATAGGCAACTTAATAATCCCAGCAGTAAAAATAATCATCCAACACACAGATCAATGTTTAGTCGAGTAAAATCTCAGGGACAAATAGTTGAACAGTATTTATTCGCTATTAAAAATATAGACATTGTTTCTAACACAAATGTTTTGATTTAATCATTTTAATTGTTTCAGATTGGCGATTTATGAGATCCGGAGATTGTATTGACGACTAATTTAACTTGTTTTCATATTGTACGTATTGTATGTAACGTTTATTTGAACTCCTGAAGTATTTTCTTGAATTTGTTTCTTTCTCCTTAAAGATCTGAATAAGCCGTATTTCTGTAGCACATTTTTGTTAATAGAAATATACTACTATGAGTTAAAATTAATATTTTTATTTTCTCCTTTCGCCTATACTAGTTTTACACCGAAAAAAAAATTATTTATAAAATTTACCGACAAACAAAGGGGTTCTAAAAGGCTGCTGTGTGTCGCCAACAATATTTAACATACACTACCGCTCAAAAGTGTTTAAGCACCCCTGTTTTCATGGATTATTCATATAGTATTATGTTTACTAAAAAAACATTATAATAAAATGAAATACGTATTTAAAATGTAGTTCAGTAAGATAAACATCCATTATATCGCATAAGGTTTACTATCATTTACCTGCACTTGGTCAGATTACCATAAACTGTTTATTGTGGTGCAATTACAATAACAATCCCTCTGAATTTACTGGGTAGATTTAGTCATCTGTTAGATTGTAGGTAATAATGTTTAAATTACCTTCCTAGAAGATTATAGTGAAATCTGTAACCTATGGTCAGTTGCAGTGTGGTATTTACTCTATTCACGTCGTGAGCGAAATATCGTGTGACAATTTTTTAAAATGCCTCCGCGAAGAGAAATTAGTACGGAAACACGTGCGCTTATAATAGCTTACCATAAAAGTGGCATAAGTAATCGACAAATTGCTAAAAAAAATAAAAATACACCACGCTACGGTTGACTATAACGTAAAAGAATATCGGGAAACTGGCAGTTTTCTTAATAAAATACGAAGTGGAAGGCCAAAAGCGACAGCATCTGCAGATGATCGCAGAATAGTGGTTACCAGCAAGTTAAATAGACGCAGAACAGCCCCGGAAATCATCGCAGAATTAAATGTTGGTCGCGAAAAACTAGTCAGTGTTTCTACAGTCAAACGTCGCCTGCAGAAAGCCGGGCTCCATGGACGTATTGCGATGAAAAAGTCATTTCTACGCAAACAAAACAAGCAAAAGCGACTTAAATGTTATGGTTACATTATTCTTGCATTATCCTGCAAATGGAATTATTTTCTGTTGGGCAATAAAAGATATTATTATTATAAAAGTTAGATAGCATACTAATTAGTCTATAATTATAAAAATTACAGCTATCACCTTTCTTGAACTCAGATCTGAACTCAGGTGTAGGGTACTTTGTTATTTTTCAGAATTGCTTATTAATTAGGTAAAATTCCCATGCTACTGGTAATGGTTACAAATTTAAATAGAACGTAATATGCATTATTCGCATTCCGATTACATTTTATGATCAATTGTTCTTTTTAAGAGTATAAAGATTTTTGTGTTGGTATCAAATGATGTTAGTGTAAAATAGAAATTCGCTATGAAAGCGTTTCCGCTGTTTCTTTCATGCATCCTAAGTAAGTAAATTCACGAAAATTCTTTTGCCAAATGCTAGTGAATTAATTAAAAACATATAATTTAGGCATTGCCTTCGTAAACGCACCTACTACTTATGCTTGCGACACAATGTGTCCTCTATTATATGATCCACTTTGTGCGGAAGACTCTAACGGCGATAGGAAAACATTCGATAGCCCTTGCCAATTTAACATAGAAAATTGTCACTTTCCGCAGAAAGGTGAGCTGTCACACTCACTTTAAAGACTTTTAACTTTGATACAATTTCACAGGCTTAAAAATGGTAAACCAGGGAATCTGTGATAGGAATGACTTCTAAATTTAAGGAGTTGGCACTGAAATAATGTAACTTTAGCAGTAAACTTTACAATCGAACTTAACAATTCAATGTCTTTTTGTTTGCCTAATACCAGTGGCGATTTTTGACTTCTTGACAAAGAAGTACAAATAATAGTTCATGTTTTTCCACTATCCTTACAAGGGAGTAGATAATTGCCTGTTGATGGACGTCTGGTTCACTAATGAAACTGGTTAGCGTAAACATCCACTTTACACTGTAGTGGTACTCTTAATAACAGATGACAATAAAAGAATATAAATTGTACTAATTACTAACATGTTGGCAATATGATAATAGGAAACCATCCTAGAGCATTTCAGCTTCTACATTTATTTGCAAAAATTTTCAAAAATGTACTAACTACTATACATTTTTAGATATACAAAGAACCGTTTATTTTCTATAATTGCTACATCACTTTAAAGATTGAAGAATGCTTTATTTTTCAACATAATCGCCATTTCGGTCGATGCATTTTTGTAGACGCTGTGGCAGTTTTACAATGCCATTGTCATACCAGTTTGCCGTCATGCTCTTCAAGAAGCGTTGAACCTCATCTTTTACCTCATGATCGGAGCAGAACCGCCGTCCAGACAAATGTTCCTTCAACTTAGGGAACAGGTGGAAATCGCTGGGTGCCATGTCCGGACTGTAGGATGGGTATGTGATGACGTTCCAACCAAAATTTTGCAGGAGATCGACGGTTTGACGGGCGACGTGAGGACGGGCGTTGTCGTGGAGAATGCTTACACCCTTGCTCAACATCCCTCTTCTCCGGTTCTGAATTGCCCTTCTGAGTTTCTTCAGTGTTTCACAGTACCTGTCAGCGTTGACTGTTGTCCCAGCAGGCAGAAAGTCGACCAACAGTACGCCCTTCCTGTCCCAAAACACAGTCGCCATGACTTTACCGGCATATTGTGTTTGTGATTGTTTATTCGAAACGTACCTAAATTCGACATTTTCGAAGTATAGGTGTACTGACAGGTACTCACAACGACCAGCCAAATAATACTAAACAAGCGTGCTTCGATACGGGTACTCGATTCTCTGTGCCGCGCGCTTCGCCCCTCCACGTTCTTTTCAGCACGGCACTGAAACTTGCCCCTCTTTGCCGAGACTACTGATAATAAACCATTGTGTGTTCCTCATTTATTTTTCCTTGAATAATTTATTGCCTTGATATTGCTCTCGCATACTTAAAATTTGAAATAGAACGAGCAATTGTTTTTGCTAAAAGTACAAAAGGTTCATATTTGCATTAAGTATTATTAGTCCAGAAACACAAGTTCGCTATGAAAACATCGTCATATTTTTATTTTTTCAGTTTAGGTAAGTAAATCAAATTACCTTTGAAAAATATTGTAATTTGACGTTATCGTTTTCTTACGGGACAGTAATGAATTAACCAACGGATATATTTTAGGCATTACCTTCCTGAACGGGACCGTTGCAGACGACCGTCCCACTATATGCCCTTTAGTATATGAACCAGTTTGTGGAAAGGATTCTGATGGTAATACGAAAACGTTCAATAATATGTGCGAAAAAGTGAGTTGTTTTAGTCGCTACAAAAACTTCTTCTGAAATCGACTCAATTTTCCCGTTTCAGATTGGGAAATCGCAAAGTATGTGAGTAATGGGGGAGTATGTGAAAAATCTCCTTAAAAACCATGCTGAAAAGTTGTCGATGTATATGATAATAAATTTTACGTGCAAAAGATAAAAAATTGGGTGTTGTTTTTTTTCTCGGTAAACAATTTTAAATAACGCCAGGTTACACTTTGCCAGAATATCATAATGCTTAGATCAATTATCAGGTGGCAAATGATAAGGCAAATAAAAATGTTTGTTGTTTGAAGTTAAGCTCAATGCCACATCATTGATATTGCAGCACGTGTTAACTAACAGCGATTTTTTTCACTGAATTGGTTAGGAAGCAAGGTACAAAAATAGGCACAGACGAATCTTGCCCTGAAAATATTTCGACGATATTCCAACAACTATACATCATGTCTCCCAACAACGAGTCGTAATCAACAAATCTTTCAGGATATTGGTGATTCATCCTAAAGAACAAATATGAGCGAAAGTCAGTAAGCAATTCACAAAGAAGAATTAGAGAATAACTTAGTCAAAAACCAGTTCTATTTTTCAACAAAGTCTCACGTGCGTACCTCGTGTTGAACATCGTTATCACCCCCGAAATGTTTGCCACCAACAGGCCTTTTGAGTGGACCAAACAAATGATGGTCGCTTGGGGCTTGGTCGGAACTGTCCAAGTTCCGACTGATGTCCAAGTTCCCCCCTAATTCTGCAATTTTTGAGTGGGTCTAGTGGGCCTAACCCGGCCTGGGATTAGGGTCACTAAGACCACTAAAAAAAGGGGAATTCCACTTCTTCTTTTTTTTCTTTTTTTATCTTCTTTATGTTTTCTGTTATTCTTTTTCCACATTTTTTCCTTTTTTTTTTACTTTTTCATTTTTCCACTTTTATTTCATTTTCTCCACTTATACCTTATCATGACACAGTCCAACTTCAAAAAATGTTCGTTTATCAATGGAGTAATATTATTTGACTCCGTTGTTTTAACTCTCCGGTTTTATTTTGGTAAATTTACATAATTTGATGAAAAAAAATGGATACTTCAAAGAATTGTTTTATTTATATAAATTGATAGGAGCTAGGTAATTCGAACGCCAAATTCACATTATATTATGAAGAAGCCGAGCACTGTCGTCATCTACAAAAGAACTATCCAAAATACGAAATTAGGAAACGGAAGGAATATCAGAAGGCCTTGAATAGAGATACCAATTCTGAACGAACTCATCCGATGCATTCAGTTCGTCATCGCTAAGTATAATGAAGACGAGCATCAAGAAACGAGACTAATTTTTCGGAAGGGAATACCCAACACCTTCTAAATTAAAATACAATGATCTTAAACTAAGTAACAATTTCCTTGTAATTACCAATGTATTTAAAAAAAATTTCTGAAAAAGTCGGTGCCGGTAGGACCTTGCCAGGAAAGCGTCTTCACCACTACACAACTTTTAAAGGCGATTTGAACTCACGACGTCCCGTGGTCTAGCAGCGAAGACGCTCCCCGGGAAGGGAGAGGACGTGAGTTCAAACATCCTACCGTAACGTTAGTAATTACGAGGAAATTGTAATTTATCGTTACGAATTTCCCAGCAGAAGCTTCATATTAATTTATCTAAGTACTAAGGTTTGTTAAAAGATTCGAACTATCTCGAACCACATTAAGAATATTATTTTAGTATCTGTCATTCGAATAATAATAATATTAATTTCTATATCTATTCGAACCTTTTAGATGAAAGTTTTTATTCTCTAAATCGTAGGAATTATACGTATTACACATCGTAACATTCTCAATATAACGAATAGTATAGGTACACGTTACACAAAAGGTTATTACTTCAAGCATTTTTGCGATTAGATTATCAGTCGTTGTATAGAATCAGCTGTACGTAGATCTCCTAAATAATTGATAAACAACAAAATATTAATTAAGATAAACATACGATCAACATGAAAGTGTTCGCAACTTTTCTTTTATGCCTTTTGGGTAAGTAAACGCAATTACTTAATTATAAGAATATTTCAAATCTATCAATTTTCTTTAATCATGAAACATTTTAGGCATTACTTTCCTCACAGCGGTTACCGCTGACGAATGCCCTAGAATTTGTCCTTTATTGTACAGCCCAATTTGCGCGCAGGATGCTGTTGGTAATACCAGAACGTTCAGCAATATGTGCGAGTACAACGCAGAAAATTGTCGTTCACCAACTAGAGGTGATAAAATAATCTTATTATTATTCCAATTTCTGCTGATTTTATACGAATAACCAATTCACATTCTCTCTTTCAGGTTTTCGACTCGTAAGATCTGGAATATGTTGATAAAACTGGAAGGCGGTGTTAAGTTTTTACTTCGTCTATAAGATTTTGTACTGAAGATAATGTAATCTTAACAATAAACTTTATACTCGAGCATTAAAACTGTTTCTTATTTTATATAATAATTCGCTATTTTTCATTAATAATCTAGTTGAATATGTAATTGCTGGAGTAAGTGATTTTAACTTTCTCCCTTAATCCCGCTTGTTATAGTACCAGGTTGGTATAGGCAACAAGCAAAACTCGATAGATTTACTAAAATTTCGATCTGAGGGATCTGCTGTGTGAGTTGCATATATCCTTTGAATCGTCCAATCGCATTTCGGAAATACAGCGCTTAAAATAACTGCCGAATATTTCGTAATTTCAAAATTTTCATGTATATGAATACAGTTTTGATTTTGGAGGTTTTAAATTCTCGTGTATTTCAATTTTTAAACGTCGATATCTCCCGAACGGTTTGAGCTAGCGGATTGAAATCTTGCAGGCTTAATTTATCGATATAGGTGTATGTATATTTTGGCACGATCAAATTGCCGAAATTTTACTCGCTAATTTGTTCGGACAAAAATGCAATGTTTCCATTGCTCGAAAGCGGGAAGAGTTAGAAGTTCGATTGGGGGGTCTCTAGAATCAGTGTATAATTTCTGGAAATTAACATTTTCTGCTAAATTTCAAAATAAACCTTCTACAATAAAAATTGAAGGGAATTCGCCAAATTTGACTACTTCATTTGTTTATTAGCTTCGATATGGAAATATAAACATCTTGGTTTAAATGTATGCAACTGCTGTGGGGCGATATGCAGTTCATGAATTGATTTGAGCTCCATAATGCATGAGTTCTTGAATTGTACATTTTCTAAAGTTTATATACACAAACTTCACTTAAAATGCAAATAAAGCTTTTTAACATAGATGTAAGTGTGTAGTTTATTTATAGTTGAATAGCCAGCAGTAACGAAAGTTTGAAAAACTCGCATAGATAATAGTAAAGTCGGCAGAAGTTTAAATACAATCCAAAAAACATTTCTTGTTGGCATTACGGACATTATCCTTGCAGCCAGGCCCTAATCAATATTAGAAGACATTCGAAGATGTTGTACAATTACACTTTTCACACTTAGAGGCTCTTCAAGGCGACTTTATATCATCAACTACACTACAAAAGACCAAACGTCAAAAGTTGAAACTTTTCTCGGCTTTTTTTTCGAAAGAAGTGTCGCCCTATTTGCTGATTTAGTCACTTAAGCATTTTTATTTAATACTAATCCCGATTTAATGGATAGGGACAACTGTGCTATCTTTCTCATCATCTTCACTGATAGGGGAGATGCTATTGTTAGACTATAGCCTGAGACAACGTGGCAAAACGGTAACGTATATTTTGATAAAAGCACATGCTAATATTAGATTTAATGAGGAGGTAGATAGACTGGCAAAAGCGTCTTGTAATTATATTGACTCGGTAGAAAACTCCTTACTACCACATTCGGATCTCCTGAATGAAATTAAAAATAGATCTTATAAAGATTGGCAGAGACATTACACTAATCCATATAAAAATAATCCCACCAACTACTACATTATTTTCCCAGAAATTAAAAGTAACCGGTGGTATAATAGAAACACCGTTAAAAGGAACATGCTGTCACCGATCCTAAGGTTGCTGTTCAATCATGGGAGATTCCCTGCACATCTTCATAAATTTCATGTGTCGGACTGTATCACGTGCACTTTTTGCGAATCTGAATATGGAGATGTTAATCATATTATGTTGGGATGTAGTAATCAGACTGGGAAAAAATTCAGCTGCCAATTAATATAAATTATCTAGTAGCCTTGGAGAGTGAAGATGTCAATTACAAAATATTCAAACACATGTGTAACCTGCATTTTATTATTTAGCTTGTTTCCTTATGTAATGTATCCCTTGTGGATTTTCCTTCTTTTCCGTTGGCCTACCTGTGTGTTCGTGTTAGTTACCCGATCGGACCCGGGTGTAAAGCGTGTCCTGTGTTAGCCTTCTGTCCATTCGGGTTGTTTGGTTTCCTACGTATTTTTCGGTTTTTCTGGTTTAGTTGGTGTAAGTGGCTAATGGCGCAACTCCAAGGCCAATAATTAATTAAAAAAAAAAATAAAAAAAAATCCTGATTTAATCGTTGTCGGTAGACTTATAAAGAAATAATAGGTAAAGGAAGACAAAGTGTAAAAGCTTTAATTATTCAACATCTTCAAGAACGCAAATCCCCAAGTTTTAAATTTGTCATTGACAAGTGTGCAAAATATTGTAAGAAAATATAAAACTTACAAAATAGTGAAAAATAGGCATAGAACTGAACGACCCAAGAAACCTTCTCACAGATATGTTAACCTTATTCTAAAGGATGTAAGCAAAATTTCAAAAATAAGTACGCCAAAGTTAGCAGATAGTATTAGTCCAGTATTAAGCAAACATGTTCACCCGAAACTGTACAAGGAGTTTTACGGGATGAGGGCTATCGAAGCAGGATTTCACGTAACAAACCTCTTATTTCAAACTATGTCACATCTTGTTACCAGCAAACAGTTCAACAATTGGTAGGGAATAATTTTATTTATATCATGGTAGATAAAAGTACGGATAAGTGTGGCCGCTAGACTGACCATTTGTTAATAGGAATTCTTCATGAAGATATTGTAGGTAAATCATATCAATCAAAAACAAATAATGTGACAATTGCCCAATTCGTTCACGAAGGTTTATCAAATTTCTTTTTATCTGGAAGTGTACCTTGAGAAAAAAATTTACTAATGTTGTCCGACGCTGCACCATACATGATAAAAGCCGCGCAAAATTTAAAAATATTTTATAGTAACATTATTCATGCCACTTGTTTAGCTCATGGGTTCAATCGTGTAGTCGAAGGCATTAGGAATCAATTTCCTTTGATTAATGATTTAATTGGCAATGTCAAAAAAAGTATTTTTAAAAGCACCTTTACGAATCCAATTTTATAAGGAGCGACTTACCTGTGATAAGTTGCCTCCTGAACCGATTATTGCGAGATGGAGTACATGGTTAGACGCTGCAATTTTTTACGCCGACAATTTTGAAGGAATAAAAAATGTAATTCTTGAAATCACTGCTGACTGCATTGCTCTGGAAAACTGTAAAAAGATCGTAACATCAATAGAATTGCTACAAAATCTTTTGTATATTAAGTCAAATTATAGCTTTGTTTCAAGTTCCATTAGCAAACTAGAAACGCAAGGGATGTCGCTCTCGGAATCAGTCAAAATGGTACACGAATTTGATATAATATGTAAGAAGGGTACAATAGGTAATTCTATATACGATAAATTTAAAAAAAAATAAAAATACGGGGTATCTGCAATTGAAAAAAGTTAAGAAAATTTTGTAAAGTGAAACAGTAAACGATTTCGACTATAATTTTAGTTCAGAATGTATTGCAAACTTAAAAGAAATGCACCAATTACATCTGCGGATGTTGGCAGAAGCTTTTCTATGTCTTAACATATGTATTCTGATAAAAGACAAAACTTTCTTTTACACAATTTTGAGAAACATTTAATTATAAAAAGAAATATGTTGTAAAAAAAATTTGTGCAATAGTTAATGTTTAAATTTTTCCTCCTATTTATTTTATGTAAAAATTTTTACATATTGTCGCTATTTTTTTTGTATATATATCTCAGGTTTATGTGCATTTTCTCAAAAATCGCATATATTCCAGTTTTTCTTTGTATATAATCCGGTCTCTAGTTATAAGATATATTTTTTGTATTGTATTTAAACTTTTGCCCAGCATATATTATCTATAAAACAAAATATATTTTTTTTAGTTTTCGTTATTGTTTATTACTCAACTAACAAATGCACTGCATATATTTGTGTTACAATGCTTTAATTTCATTTTATGTGATTGTGTATTTAAAGCTCGTAAAACATTACAAATATTTATATATACAACATATATCTGCGGGGATTTAGATTGAACTTTCTTTTAGATAAGTTCCTTTCTTTTACCATCACTAATATCGTCAATAGAAATGACTTAATTAAAATAGTTAACATTTCGGATAATAATCACCGCCACCTACAAAATTTTTTGATTGAACACGGTACTTTCTTATGCGTTTGTAATTTTATTCGTCCTGTATATACATAGTTCGGTGCTCGGAACATGCAATTAAAATTGTACACGCGGCAGATTTAGGTGAACATTTACGAATCCATAAAATAATAAGATTCATCTCGTCCGCTAATTGTATGTTTATGATTTGATATCAAGTACTGTTGTTTATGTATGTATAAACACTTAACGCAAATAATTTATTTCAGTTTTGACAGTCATACTCGCGAAAACAAGAAATTGCGATTGCTCGACTGCCTTATCGGAAGTACCGTTGGTGTAGGCTCGCGTGTTGGCAAAAATGATTGATCATTCTCGCAGTCGCATCGCACAACTTGCAGATTTTGATTCGGTTAAGTCATCGTTGCGAGAATGAACAGCGAAGTAGTAGAGTGTACGTAATGTTGCCAACCGTAAACACGATAAGTTGCCTTGTAAAATGCGTACGGAGTTTATGGCAAATTATCTCTAAGTTGTTTACTAATATTGTTCGTTGGGATCCTCTCTCGTCTAGATAATCTGTTTGGCACACCTTTTTTTTTTTAATAAATGGATGAATATACTCAGCAAAACTATAGTTCCATACAGAATATTTGTTTTTTTTTAGTATTTTCAGCAAATTATACATCGAAGTTAAGGTTAAATTACAAAGAAACACAAATGCAAGAGAAAATAATATTAACAAAATTTATTACATTTTATGCAGAGAATATTTACTATAATGGTAACACAAAATTGTGAAATTTGAATAATTCCAAAGGGTTGCAATTGACGTCACACTCAATGACCTTTTGCTAACGTGACTCCAATTTTTGTATACCGCTTTTGTAAAACTGTATGGATTTTGAATCAAAACATTGAGGGACTAAAGCTTCCTTATTCTTCCTATTCAAATTTAATCTTTCTAATAGACAATATTGCGTTAGCCATAAGGATCATTCAAATTATTTCTTTCTTACATCTGGTGTTCCATGAGGTAGCAATTTGGGTCCGTTTCTATTTATAATTTTTATAAATGATTTACCTTCACATTTAGGCGATGGTAAATTATTGTTTGCAGATAACGAAGTTGCTTTCTAAAATCAATCCTACTGACAACTGCGATAATCTTTAAGACCAGATTGATTTGCCTAATTTATGAGCCATTGATACCGGTCTTCATCTCAATGCAAAGGCAATGTTGCTTCGTTTTGACGTAAATTTGTGATAATACACCATCGGTATCATGTTAATAATTTTGTCTTAAATCGTTGCCACACTATAAAGGAGCTGAGAGTCATCTTTGATTATAAATTCACATTTAATGGACAGATTAAAAATACCATCCATTTGTTATTATGAAAAATTAAAGAAATACAAAATAAAATTCTTCAAGATCATATGAGATTAGACCATGAGTAGGACAACGTCATATTTTCTGATGAGAAGAAATTTAACTTGGACGAGCTTGATGGTCCTTTCTTCTGGATTTCTAGGTTTTGCGTTGCTGACAATATTTCAATTTTGAAGTCATCAGCAATTTGTGGTCGATTAAAAATAGCTTTGCAAGGTCTTATGCAGTCTTATTACGAATACTAAATAAATTTTAATTTGAGATGTACAAAGTCATTGATTTTGTTGCTATAACGAAAGGGACAGACATAACCGCAATGGTTGAACAGTATTTTATAAACTGATAGGGTATATCTTCGGTTGTACTTGTATTCCAAACTGATCCTAATCCTTTTTGGGTTGAATGCTATAATTTAGTTAGATAATGGTCAAGATCTGTTACTGCATAATTTATTTAGAAAACACAAATGGCAAATCAGCTAGAAAAATTTAAAACTCTCATTGTAATAGAACTAACGTTGCTCATACCAATAATTTTCCAACATGTTGAACGTCTGATTTTGTAAAATTTTAGGCACCATTAAGGCAATATTAGCTCGTACATTTTCTAGGTAACAATTTACGATAATTTATTGCGCAATTTAGTATGAAAGTAAGTGCAAGTATAAACTTGAATATAATTATAAATTTAGTCTACTACGTCTTCCTTTCTTTTTTCAAACTTGAAAAGATAGCTTGGTTGAAAATAGCTTACGTCTAATGAAGCCGAATAGAGACCTATTTTGCACAGTTCGACAAATACTATTGTCTGAATGAGTTAAAGAAGCTGGAACATCGCTGGACTAAGCTTATGCAATAGTGTTAGTTTCCATAGCGCAGATATTTATCGTACCATCCTCGTATAAAGTCCGAAGAAGAAGAAGAAGAACCAATGTAACTAAATCTAACTTTTCCGCAGCCGTGTTACTTCATTAACAGTAAATTACTTTATCCAATAAATTTTGAAGCACGATCGTTTTGATAGCGTTCGTTCATGGACTTTTTTCAAAACTTTTGGGTATCACCTCGTATTATCATTTATTTTTTTGCTTTTTGCAATTATGATCGTTAATTATACTATGTAAGAAAATGGGAGTTTCTAACTTTTACAATTGGTTATGTTAAATATATAAAAACTAATTCATTTTTTTTTATAACACCAGGTATTACAGTTTTCAGGTTTCGTACTTATATGTTTCAAGTGACTGCTTTGATTAAAAACGCTATAGTGCTGGTGTAGACAGTATTTTTAAAACACTTGCGACCTCAAAACATTCTTCTGTATTCTAGGTGTTTTCAAACTAAACATTTTCCAATCTGTTGTCAAAAAAGGTCTGAAGTCTAGTTTTAGCACTTCAAAGATTGCACATTTATGAAAGGTATTGTCGTTTTTGTTTCGTATCTTACTTACTTAAATTGAAATACGAATTGAATAAGTTCTTAAATCAGGTATTACTCGACAGGGATTGCCACGACTGTCACTAGGTAATTCAAAATGTATAGATTCGCTAGAAGTTAACTCGTTTCGGGTTAGAATTGACGTTTTTCAGCAGATTTTATAAAAAAGAACAAGAAAATCAACTGGGAGAATATTTTTAACGACAATGAAGAGAGAGACTGTTGTTTACACGAGATTATGACAGACATATTTCATATTAACATTTAATAAATCGCATTACTTTTACGAAAACAAAAATATTTGTGGATAAGCAAAGGATTTTGAAATTAGTCGATTAGGAACTATACTCATCGCCCCTGACACAGCTTTTTGATATAGCAGGTTGGCGATCGGCAATATCTAAATCAGCATGACAAGTAGTGAATTAACAAGGAGCATATATAAATCTCGGCGTTGAAATAAGATATTCAATCTCTAAAGTAACATTGTGCCTACAATTATCTACTATTATACTAGTAATACTCTTAAAGTTTTGCAACGGTGTTTCGGTGAAGATAGAAATACGGTATGTACTTATATATATTTAGTTTTTACGATTTTTAGATGCCAAAATAGTTTTTTATTATTGTATAAATGCGATAGGTTTTTTTAAGATATTAAAGTTATACACATTTTTTGGAATTTGAGAAAGTAAAATCGTCGAAGAATTGGGACTAGAAAGTTTAATTTTGAAAATGGGAAATTTATTAGGCAAAAAAATTAAAAGCCAAATTTAGAAATTCTATCATTTAAAATGTAACAATTTATGAATCGATAAAAATTCCTTAAAATTTCATTTGACTCTAAAGTGACATACACTAGCAGAGAAGGAAAATTTAAGCAATTAACTTTGGAAATTTAGATCTTCTAACCGATTCTTCCTATGAAATTTAGAGAAATGTCGCTCATAATCTAAAATTACAAGTATACAGGCTCATTTAGAACGACGGTTTGTTAGATGTGTCTCTGAAAGGGGTACAGTATTACGATTTCTAAAAAGGACATATTTTTAATTTCATGGCGCACCCGATTAAACCAGAAACGAACATGAACTTTCTTATTTCAAATAGAACATCCGATGGATTTTTTCCTTCATCTTCTTCTTTACTTAAGGTTGTAGGTACTTTATTTGGTCTGCCTACCCTTCTTCTTTCTAATCATCGATAAAATCTAGTCCTTGCTGGCAACCTCTCGTCAATTGCATCCATTCGACGTGTTCCTTTCACTTATTTTTGTTTTCCTTTACTGCTTCATTTATTTCCTATTATATATTTCTTATTCTATCAGATGTTTTGCAACCTTTCATTCTTCTAAAAAAATATATCTCTTGTGTCTGTATCTCGCTTATCCATGTTTCTTGTAAAATTTTACTTATGTTTCTTTTCTTGTTTTGTATGTGTATGTGTGAATTTATTCAGTTTTTCTTCTATATCTTTGTTTCGATCATAAGTAACATCGCAGGCCAAATACTTTAAGTGTTGCGTCTACCCCAGTACAGTAGCGTTTATGACTATTTCACAGTTTTGGCAGATTTTTTGTAAGGTATATATTCTTTCCCGTACTTCAGCCTCTGTTTCTGTTAGGAGTACAAAGTCATCGTCATATAAGATAGAGTTTAGAGTGGAGTTCTGGTCTAAACATAGTCCTTTAGGGCATTTCATTTCGATTCCTTTATATGGTATCGATATAAATCTTAAATAAAATTGGCGACACACAGCAGCCTCGACTCACTCATTTGTTTATTGCTACTTGTCTAGTTAATCTTCCGCCTATATCTGCCGTAATTCTGGTGTCTGTGTATAAACCCCGTATAGATCTTATTAAATGATGTGCATTTCTTAAAATAACTATTTTAGTAACGTTCAACGATATAATACACTATACGTCTGTGTGTGTTAATTCCGAGAAAATCACTTCTTCCTAAAGATGTTAACAGTAAACATGTCGAGTACGACTGACCTAAATCGACATGGGGGTTATTTCTTGACATAAATGTATTTGAAAATAATTAATTTACTTGAAAAGAAAATTGAAATAAGACATATTTTACATGTTATATTTAAATCAGAACATGAATACTATGACAGGAGTTTATCAACTATCTTTTGACCTAAACTAAATATAAGAAATTGTATCTTTTAAGTGTTTTATTTACGTATATTTAATTGATTATTTGATGAATACCTAATCAATTGCAATTCGCATCGGAAAATAAACGTAACACAACCTCTAATAAATTGGAAAACAAAAAAGGAATATAGTTTATAAGATTTAAGCTATTATCGCTCAGTCAATTAGGAAATCTGGATATTGATACTTACCTCGGGGGACCACTGGCTTCTTCATGTGCCAGATTCAACTTTATTTTATTTCACATTTATTACATTTAATATTAAAAAAGAAATTTAGAATATACTGAAGCAAAAGTATTAGGTTATAGTAATTAGTAAAAGTAGTTCTCTTATTGCAGAAATAATACCACTAATTTCAATATGTTTAGAACTGCAAGTCTAAGTAATTCAATCTTTACCGTTGGTAACTGTAGAGGAACTACAAAATTATATGGAACTGTAAAAATTTCGCCGGGTGTATTCTAAAAATAATATTGCAAAATGCTTGACGTATACATTGCCCGAAGCAACTGTTTTCAGACAATCACACGAAATGTTAGTCCTTTGTTCAGTAGACATCTTCTAACGCATGAAGACATACTGGAACAGTTGCAGTGCAAAATTCGTTGGCCAATTCTCTAAACATACCAATTTTACAAATTTTGTGTTACCAAGTGTTATTTCTTTAGATATTCCACTCCTTTTTATCTCGAGTTTGTGTGGTATCTTTAGATTTTTTAATAATATTTTCAATTGCAATTTTTGCAACACCTTTTGAAGTTCGAGAAAACAAATTATTCCGTCACAACGAAAATTGAACAGCCTGTATACTTGATCATAATATTATTAAGAAGAGTTCGCTTTAGTTTCATATGCTGTTAGTCTAATGCAATTTTTTATATTCACATCAAAAAACGATTTTAAGAATAACCAAAGACAGAATTACATAAGAATCATATGGAAGGTAATACTTATTCGAAATGGTAAGCTAAATAAATACACATCTAATTATGGAAAATGAACAATTTGTACTGCAGAACAATGTGTATGTTTATCTTAACCCACGTAATTATCCACGTAAATTCTGGAATTTAATAAGAACGGATGTAATTTCAAATACTTAACCTAATGCACTTGCATCCTTCTCTACCATCTCCATCCCTATAAAAACATATAAATTAGAAATGATTATTGGAACTTCGATTGCAAATTTGAAACTAATATATCACTATAATCAATAATTTTTACAGAAACTAAAATGGAAATTAAATGGCAAGACATCACGATCCTCTTTGCAAGCTCTTTCCTTTGCTTGTATATCTACGTGAAGTGGATATTCAAATATTGGGAAAGAAAGAACGTCCCATACCTCCAACCCTCTTTTCTGGCAGGAAATTTGGAAGCTCCCTGGTCGATTAAATTTGGATTCCACGAAACTATGACTAATATTTATCGTGAAATGAAGGCGAAGGGATATAAATATGGCGGCATATTTTCTTCCCTAAGGCCAGCTTTCGTTCCGATAGATTTGGACATATTAAAGCATATAATGATCAAGGACTTCCAATACTTCGTGGATAGGGGCGTCTATTATAACGAACGAACTGATCCTCTCAGTGCCCACTTGTTCAACATCGAAGGAGACAAATGGAGATCCCTAAGGACTAGATTAAGTCCGACCTTCACCTCCGGAAAAATGAAATCCATGTTCCAGTTAGTGCTGGATTGTGCCAATGTATTAGAGCAAGAAATTGCAAAGTTATGCAAGAATAAGCAACCGGTCGATGTTAAACAGGCCGGCGCACTCTTCACGACGAATGTAATAGGATCCTGCGCGTTCGGTTTGGATTGCAACTGCTTCGAGAACCCCAACAACGACTTCAGAACCCACACGAAGAATTTCTTTGACGGCGGAATCGATAGGGTCGCCAGAAATTTCGTGACGCTCAGTTTTCCCGAGTTATGCAGAAGACTTGGGGTGATTGTTTTTCCGAAGCAGGTCACCAAATTCTACATGGACGTAGTGAGGAACGTAGTCAATTATAGGGAAGCTAACGATGTAAAAAGAAACGACTTCGTCCAGCTACTTCTGAACATCAAAAACGGCGACCCAAGCCACGGGGATGCATTTACCTTCGAAGAAATCGCAGCTCAGGCTTTCGTATTCTTCTTGGCGGGATTCGAGACGTCCTCGTCGACGATGACCTTCGCCTTCTACGAAATGGCAAAGAACCAAAAGGTACAAGACAAAGCACGCGAAGAAATTCGAAGAATTATCCAGAAATACGATGGTAAGATCACCTACGATGGAATAATGGAGATGACGTACTTAGGTCAAATTTTCGACGGTTAGTATTATCGTTAATAATTAAATAAGATTTTTTAAGTTACACAACAAGGGCGTTTTAAAATCCACCCTACGATGCCAAATTTATAATTTTGCATTCCGGAGCGCGATGGTAGACTGGACTCTTTGACATTCTAATTAGTTTCACCAATTAATACAATTGATTATGTTAACGCTAATGCGTACGTATGATTGCGATAGTTTTATCCAATGCTTTCATATAATTTTAAATAATTTATTAGTGTTGAAACCGAATCCTGAAGTACACGCGAAAGCTTTTAAGATTTTTATTAATGCTCTCCGTTGAGTTAATGTAATGCAGTTTTCAATATAACAATCATTTAATTTAACTTTTGCTAATACGACAATTGATACAGATTTTGTTTAACCTTATTATCGGTTGGTTCTTTTCAATGTTGATATGTAGACAATTTAGAAAGTCTAGATAATGTCTCCATTGTTGCTATTATTCTGTTGGTAGTCAAATACACATTAGTCCTCAGTGTACCAACAAATCAGCATATTGTTGTTTATCTCGCGGGTAGATTGGACCCATATAGTTTTCTACGTTTATATAGTAAGAGAGACATGAGTTGGTTGGACCCCTTCGGAAAATTGTTTTCGGCAAGGGATATAGAGCTATACCTCCAATTTGAAAAGTTTTTATATGCAAATACATTAACTCCACTATAGACTAAGACATAAAATATCTAAAAAATCGTTTTGGGTCCATTGGGCCCGACCGACAGACGTAGTATTAAAAGTATTTATTATAAAATGTGTATCTTTATACTTTCAGAGGCTTTAAGGAAATATCCAATAGTAGCGACGTTAGAACGTATCGCCACCAAAGATTACAAGCTGCCTGGAGAAGACCTTGTCTTAAATAAAGGCACCAAAATCTTGATATCGCTACAGGGCATACAGAATGACCCCGAATATTTCCCGAATCCGGAAGTGTTTGATCCGGAGAGATTTTCGGCCGAGAATAAAGCAAAACTTCACCCATGCTCTTACATGCCTTTCGGCGAAGGACCGAGAATCTGCATCGGTATGCGATTTGGCATCATGCAGGCGAAAATCGGTATGGCGATAATGCTGAAGGACTTTAGGTACACACTGCATCCGAAAAGCAGCGAGATGAAGCTTAGCAAGAAGACACCGCTTCTGGCACCCATCGAAGAAGTGCTGTTGAATATAGAGACTGTCGAATAATTTAGTATCTCATGGAGATTATAGCACTCATTTTGCAGGGTATCTCTGTTTAAGGGGCTCTTAAATCTCTTTGTTTCTGTGTGTATTTTGTAATACTTTATAATCTATTGTATTTTTTATTTGTTGTTGTAGAAGAAGTAGAATAAAATATTCAAGGTTGCCAATTGTATCTTTTTTTTTGTTTAAACCTAATTGTAACGGAGTGCAACACTGCTCAGAATCATCAACACGTTCTTGTTTTTGGTCAACAGTGAGCAAACGCGGCACCCACTCTGAACAGAGCTTTCTCATAGTCAAATGCTCATGAAATATAAAGCCAATACGTTCTTTTGATATCTTTACGATGTCAGCTAACTCACGCAACTTCACTTTTCGATCATTCAAAACGATTTTGTGGATTTTTTTGATGTTTTCTGGTGTTACCGCCTCATTTGCACGTCCACTGCGTTCTGCATCATCGGTATCTCTACGACCACGTTTGAAGTCAGCAAGCCAACGTTTTATTGTTGTTTCTGATGGAGCGGAGTTCCCATAACACTTTTCAAGCCGTTGCTTCGCTTGAACGGTATTTTTTCCCATCAAGAAGCAGTGTAAAATTAAAACACGAAATTGTTTTGAAAATAAGAAAAGTAGCGTGACTCTTAGCACAATAACTCACAAACTAATGAATCATCATGAAATTTTAACAGCTGTCTTTTGAAGGTTAGTACTAACTGAGAGAAAGGTGTCTGCAATAAAACTAGCGTCATCTATGTGTTAGGCCCGAGACTTTTCAGCCCATTTGTTAGGGTGAATTTAATAAACGTCCTTATTGTATAATTTAAAAATGTTTACTTAGTTATCAACGACAATACTAAATAACAAATAGAATTTGGACTTGTTAAAAGGTTCGATTGATATGATTGGTTAAATAATATTAAATTATTTTTAGGAATATATTAGGATTTATTTAAAAGTCCCTTTAGTCATAAAATCATTCTTGCGCTAAGAAATGAATTATGCGATACTTTTTTTGCGGAATGTATTTAACATTAACATTTGATAAATCTAATTACGTTTACGAAAACAAAAATATCTTCATATATAAGCAAAGAACATTGAAATTTGCGATTAGGAACTGTATTTATCGACGCTGACGCAACTTTTCGGTATAGCAGATTGGCGATCGACAATTTCTAAATCAGTATGACAAGTAGTGAATTAACAAGGAGCATATGCAAATCTCGGAGTTGAAACAAGATATTCAATGTCTAAAGTAATATCACGCCTACTGTGATTTAATAGTATTGTTAAAGCTTTAAAACAGTCCTTAAGTGAAGATATAAATACGGTATGTACTTATATATATTTTTCGTATTTATATAGGTGGAGTATTTACGATTTTTGCATGGCAAAGTGGTTTTTTTTATTGTCGAATAAACTCAATGCAGTTTTTTCAGATAAAGTTATACAATTTTTTTTAATCTGAGGAAGTAAAAATTATCGAAAATTTGGCGATTATTAGACAGTTTTTTTTATCGATCGATAAAAATTCCTTTAAATTTCAATTTCATTTGACTCTAAGACACTAAAAGAGAAGGGAAATTAACCCTTTACCATCGTCAACTTTGGAAATTTTAATTTTCTAACCGATTCTTCACAAGAAATTAAAAAAAAGAGTCAAATAACATCTGACATAACATCATATTATATTTAAGTACACGCTTTGCCCGTTACGATAACCGTCTTCTCTGCTTTCTAAGCATCATTTCTACGTATTCCTTCCACTTATTTCGTTTTCCTTTATTCTCTCATTTATCTCGAAGATGTTTAGTTCTTTTATCTCCATTTGTTATTCTGTCAATTTTTTGTGCAAACTTTCACCCTTCTTAAAAATTTCATCTCTTGTTTCCGTATCCTGCTTTCTTGTTTTTCCATTGTTGTTTCATTTGTTTATTCATGTATACTTTCCTGTTTTGCTTTTTAATGTTCTGCCTATTGGTCCATGTGATATGTGTGAATTTATTCAGTTTTTCTTCTATGTGATTGTTTTGATCATGAGATACATTATTGCTTACATATTTAAAATCTCACCTGTTCCAGTACAGTATCGTTTATAACTATTTTTGTACTAATTATTGGGTTTTAGTTTTATATGCCGCCATTTTCATTTCATAGCTTTGGCAGATTTTTGTAAGATATATAGCTGCGAGTAAAGGTTATAGGCAGGGTAACTTTTTTAGCGTTACGATAAGAAGAGAATCTCAAAACTAAAAAAAAAATACATAATTCAATTTATAAGGTTCTTTTATTAAATAAATCAGTATTTAATGCTGCCTCCTCTAGCCTTTATTACAGCTTTAATTCTTTTAGGCATAGTAGCTACTAGTTTGTAACATGTTTCTAGGGAAATAGACGCCCATTCCATAAACACTGTTTGCTTTATGGCTTCTTTAGAGCCATGGTTGTATCTACGAACCCTGTCCTTCAATATATGCCATAGATTTTCAATAGGCGAGAGGTCAGGCGTTTGTAGGGGCCATTCCAAAATCTTCACTTGGTTATCAGTAAATCATTTCATTAAAGGTCGGGCCTTGTGGCAAGGGGCATTGTCTTGCTGAAAGTAATACTCCTCTGAGTCCATACCATAAAATCTGACAATTGATGGTTCGAGAACCTCTTCCAACATCCCGATGTAGCGTGCCCTATTCATGCGGCCCTCGCACACATGGACTTCCCCTACACCTTGCGCAGACATACACCGCCAAATCATAATGCTTCTACCGCCGTGTTTAACAGTAGGTAAAATACACTCTGGGGAAAATGCTTCGCCGGACCTCCTCCGAAATAACTTGCTCCGGAAACGCTGTGCACCTGTACAGAATAAACGAAGGACGTTAACTTTTTGAATATTTCTATTTTGGTGAGAAAAGTAGGGACGCTGAGTTCAATTATGTATATTGCAAGAATTATGAAATATTTTTAAGCACTTACGTCTATATTAGATTCATCGGACCAAAGTACTTTGGCCCAGTCATCTACAGTCCAATTTCGGTACTTCTTTGCCCACGTAAAGCGTTGCTTGCGGTGTAACTCGGTCGGCAAAGGCTTGTGTCGCGATTTCCGGGCACGTAAATTCGCCGCAGTTAACCTTCTTCTTACCGTATGCACGGAGATTGGTGCGTCTCGTTTAGCGCGGAGCTCTGAAGAAATCGCTATCGCGGATTTGTGCCTATCCCGGAGCGCGATACGCTCTATCAATCGTTCTTCTCGCACAGTCGTTACACGCTTTCTACCGCTCTTGGGTAGATTATGATTCTCTCCAATCCTTTGGTAGCGGCTAATTGTGTTTTGCACTGCACAACGCGAATATTTTATTGTCTCAGCAATTTTTATTTGTGACAATCCTTGTTTGTGCAATAAAATTATTTGGCCTCGTAAAGCCTTAGATATTTAGGGCCTTTTTGGTATATTGTATATACACAAACTTACAAAAGAATGCCCGCACTCTAAATGAACTTTTGAGACCCACAAACGACGTTTCTTTCTCTACGCACAATATATTACTCAACCTAAAAATTTTAATTTCTGTCTTTTATAGCTTCGTAATTTATACTTTCTAGGAATTTCTACTTTAGCTAACGACCAGGTATAGGTTCGCAGTACGCTTGTTCTAAGAAACGCAACCTGCTGCGCGAAACACATGTTTGATTAGGGTGCGTATAACATTTGCTCGCAACTGTATATCCCTTCCTGTTAGGAGTACGAAGTCATCACATAGAATGGTGTTATGGTCTAAACGCATTCCTTTAGGGCATTTCGTTTTCCTTTCCTTTATAATGGCATCGATATATATGTTAAATAAAGTTGGCGAAGCAAAAATTAGTTTTGAGACAACAGGCGGTGTTATATGTTGATATAAGTGTATTTCAAATAATTATTCTATTTGAAGAAATAGACATAATATTTTACTTTTTATATCTAAATCAGAAGATGAATATTACGAGAATAAGATTGCATATAAATATTAGGAGTTTATCAACTGTCATTTGACCTAAGCTAAATATAATGAAGAAAGTGTTTAGTCTTAGCAACTATTACATTCACGTATATTTAATTCATTATTAGATGGGTTCCTAATTAAATGCAATTCGCGTCGGAAAATAGACATAACACAACCCCTAATAAATTGGAAAACAAAAAAGAAGTATAGTTTATAAGATTTAAGCTATTATCGCTCAGTCAATTAGGAAATCTGGATATTGATACTTACCTCGGGGGACCACTGGCTTCTTCATGTGCCAGATTCAACTTTATTTTATTTCACATTTATTACATTTAATATTAAAAAAGAAATTTAGAATAAACTTAAGCAAAACTATTAGGTGATAGTAATTAGTAAAAGTAGTTCTCTTATTGCAGAAATAATACCACTAATTTCAATATGTTTAGAACTGCAAATTAAGTAATTCAATCTTGACCGTTAGTAACTGTAGAGGAACTACAAAATTATATGGAACTATAGAAATTTCGCCGGGTGTATTCTAAAAATAATATTGCAAGATGCTTGACGTATGCATTGCCCGAAGCAACTGTTTTCAGACAATCACATGAAATGCTAGTCCTTTGTTCAGTAGATATCTTCTGATGCATGAAAACATGCTGGAACAGCTGCAGTGCAAAATTCGTTGGCCAATTCTCTAAACATTCCAATTTTACAAATTTTGTGTTACCAAGTGTTATTTCTTTAGATATTCCACCCCTTTTTATCTCCAGTTTGTGTGGTATCTTTAGATTTTTTAATAATATTTTCAATTGCAATTTTTGCAACACCTTTTAAAGTTCGAGAAAACAAATTATTCCATCACAACGAAAATTGAACAGCCTGTATACTTGATCATAATATTATTAAGAAGAGTTCGCTTTAGTTTCATATGCTGTTAGTCTAATGCAATTTTTTATATTCACATCAAAAAACGATTTTAAGAATAACCAAAGACAGAATTACATAAGAATCATATCGGAGATAATACTTATTCCAAATAGTAAGCTAAATAAATGCACATCTAATTATAGAAAATGAACAATTTGTACTGCAGAACAATGTGTATGTCTATCTTAACCCACTTAATTATCCACGTAAATTCTGGAATTTAATAAGAATATAGATATAATTCCAAATTCTTAACCTAATGTACTTGTATCCTTCTCTACCATCTCCATCCCTATAAAAACATATAAATTAGAAATGATTATTGGAACTTCGATTGTAAATTTGAAACCAATATATCACTATAATCAACAATTTTTACAGAAACTAAAATGGAAATTAGATGGCAAGAGATTACCATCCTGTTTGCAAGCTCTTTTCTTTGCTTGTATCTCTACGTGAACTGGATATTCAAATATTGGGAAAGAAGAAACGTCCCATATCTCCAACCCACTTTTCCGGTAGGAAATTTGGAAGCTCCCTGGTCGATTAAATTTGGACTACATGCAACTATATCTAATATTTATCGTGAAATGAAAGCAAAGGGCTATAGATATGGTGGCATCTTTACTGCCCTAAGACCAGCTTTCGTTCCGACAGATTTGGACATATTAAAGCATATAATGATCAAGGACTTCCAATACTTCGTCGATAGGGGTTCCTATTATAACGAAAGAACTGATCCTTTGAGTGCTCACTTGTTCAACATTGAAGGCGACAAATGGAGATCCCTTAGAACTAGATTAAGTCCGACCTTCACCTCCGGAAAAATGAAATACATGTTCCAGTTAGTGCTGGATTGTGCCAATGGATTAGAGCAAGAAATTGCAAAGCTATGCAAGGATAAGCAAGCGGTCGATATCAAACATGTCGGCGCACTCTTCACGACGAATGTTATAGGAACCTGCGCGTTTGGTCTGGACTGTAACTGCTTCGAGAACCCCAACAACGAATTTAGAACCTACATGAAGACCCTCTTTGACGGCGGAATCGATAGGGTCGTGAGAACTTTCGTGACGCTCAGCTTTCCCGAGCTATGCAAAAGATTGGGAGTGGTTGTTTTTCCGAAGTACATCACAAAATTCTACATGGACGTAGTGAGGAACGTAGTCGATTATAGGGAAACAAACGATGTAAAGAGGAACGACTTCGTCCAGCTACTTCTGAACATCAAAAACGGCGACCCAAGCCACGGGGATGCATTTACCTTCGAGGAAATCGCCGCTCAGGCTTTCGTATTCTTCCTGGCGGGATTCGAGACGTCCTCGTCGACGATGACCTTCGCCTTCTACGAAATGGCAAAGAACCAAAAGGTACAAGACGAAGCTCGCGAAGAAATTCGCAGAATTATCCGGAAATACGATGGTAAGATCACCTATGATGGGATAATGGAGATGACGTACTTAGGTCAAATTTTTGACGGTTAGTATTATTGTTGATAACTAAGTAAGCTTTTTTAAATTACACTACAAGGACGTTTATCAAATCCACCCTACTCTATCAAATTTATAATTTTTGTAGTTCGGAGAGCGATGGTAGATAACTCGTTGATCTTCTAATTACTTTTACCTATTGATACATATGTGATTGCGATAGTTTTAGCCAACGCATTTATATAATTTAAATAGTTTATTAATGAAATCGAGTTTTGGAGTACACGCAAAAGCTTTTAAGATTTTTATTAAGTAGATATAATGTCGTGCAGTTTAAATCAACAATCATTGGATTTAATTTAACTTTGTTAATGCGAGAAATGATATGAGATTTTGTTTGACCTAGTTATTGATTGGTTCTCTTTAATTTCGATATGTAGACGATTTAGAAAGTTTAGATAATGTTTCCATTGTTGCTATTATTCGGTTAGTAGTCAAAATAATTGAGGAACAATACAATTCATCCGCCAGTCTACCGACAAATCAGCATATTGTTGTTTATATCGCCGGTAGAGTGGACCCATATAGTTGTATGAGTTGATTGGCCCCTTTGAAAAAACCGTTTATCTGAAAAGTTCTTTTTCGTAAGGATTATCGAGCTATACCTCCAAATTGAAAGTTTATAAATACGAATACATTAGCTATACTGTAGGCTAAGGAATAACAGCTCTTGGAAATCGTGTTGGGTCCATTGGACCCGACCGATAAACGTAACGTTAGAAACTTTATTATAAAATGTATATCTTTATACTTTCAGAGGCTCTAAGGAAATATCCAATACTGGCGACATTAGAACGTATCGCCACCAAAGATTACAAGCTTCCTGGAGAAGACCTTGTCTTAAATAAAGGCACCAAAATCTTGATATCGCTACAGGGCATACAGAATGACCCCGAATATTTTCCGAATCCGGAAGTATTTGATCCCGAGAGATTTTCGGCCGAGAATAAAGCAAAACTTCACCCATGCTCTTACATGCCTTTCGGCGAAGGACCGAGGATCTGCATCGGCATGCGATTTGGCACCATGCAGGCGAAAATCGGTATGGCGATCATGCTGAAGGACTTTAAGTACACCCTGCATCCGAAAAGCCGCGATATGAAGCTTAGTAAGAAGGCACCGATGTTGTCTCCCACCGAAGAAGTGCTGTTGAATATAGAGACAGTCGATTAATTTAGTATCTCATGGAGGTTATCGCAGTTGTTTTGAGGGGTATCTCTGTTTAAGGGCCTCTTAAATATCTTTGTTTCTGTGTGTATTTTATAATACTTTATAACCTATTGTATTTTTTATTTGTTCTTGTAGAAGAAGTAGAATAAAATATACGAAATTGCCAATTATTTGTTTTTTTTTTCTTCTTCTTTCAACTTAATTGTAACGGAGTCCGGATTTTGTGCATGAAATATAATCCTTATTATTACCAACATAAATTCTACATATAGGGGAAAAAGGAACCACTGTAGCTCACATAATTTTATTTCCTCAGCGACTGTAATAGTGTTCACAACAACGGTTCAGCCTAAGGCAAAAGTACTCAGCTATTCTATGGAATAGTAGTGTAAAGTATCGTGTATTTAACTATATTTTACAACAGATTGTAAACTGTCCTAGATCACTGCGTACCTAAAATCAAATCAACAAATCGACACTATCCGCCTTGGTGCACGGCAAATGTTAAAAGACTTGTAAATATGAAAGAGTATTAGTTTAAGAAATGGAAAAATACAAGGTTGGATTATTGTCTGAATGAGTTCCGAAGACTTCGTCAATTACTTAAAGTAGAGGAAGATAATGCATACCATAATTATGGAGGGCATGTGGAAGCGAATATCAAGGTTAATACCAAGGCCTTTTGGTCATTTGTTGGTGGTCGGAGGACAACTTCAAGGATCCCTGGGCGCATGTTCCACAACGAGGAGCAACTAACTGAACCGGAGGCCATCGTTAATAGTTTTGCATGTCATTTTTCTAATGCATTTAGTACCGGCACATTGGTTCCACAAACTGTAAATAGTAACTGTTCCTCTTTTGGTGTATCCTTTATTACCAAGGATGAGGTGCTGCACAGTGCTTCAAGGTTTTCTAATGATATGACATGCATACCTAGTTTTCTAGTTCGTGAATGTGCCTCTATCTTTGCGTATCCACTGTGTATACTATACAATTTAATTATTAAAAGTTCCACATTTCCGACAATTTGAAAAACTAGTAAAATAGTGCCAGTGTTTAAGGGACGTGACCGGGCTAACATTGCGAATTACAGACCTATAAACATTTTAGCTAACTTTGCAAAAGTATTTGAACATATTTTATATAATGATATTCTTTTTAATGTTAAACCATTTCTGTCAATCCATCAACATGGATTTATGTCAGGTAGATCCACAGCAACGAACTTGGCAAATATCACCCAGTATATATCCGGAGTGTTCGACCAGCGAGGACAGGTCGATGTCGTCTATAGTGACTTTGCTAAAGCATTTGACCGTATTAATCGCAAGTTATTTTGTGCTAAATTGGAAGTTATTGGCTTCTGCCCTACGTTGGTGAAATTAATTTCATCTTACCTCTCTGGAAGGATTGGTTACGTTTTTTATAATGGCTATTCGCCCACTCGCTTCAGAATACTATCTGGAGTTCCGCAGGGTTCTAATTTCGGACCACTCTTGTTTAACATTTTTTGAATGATTTGCTAGATAAATTGCGATGTGAGGCTTTAGCTTGCGCTGATGATCTTAAAATCTACAATGTTATCGATTCGCTAGTTGATTGCGTTAAGTGCAGACTTATCTTACCCTTATTAATGATTGGTGTACTCTGAATGGTATATCTCTAAATATTGGCAGATGTTTAGTGATCTCTTATACCAGACGCTCTAATCCGATCATTTTTAATTACTCTGTTGATTCTACATTTATTGCAAAAACTGAAAAAGTGAGGGATTTGGGAGTACTCTTTGACACGAAACTAAGCTTTTCTGATCACATATCTGCTATATGTCTTTCTGCATCTAAATCTTTGGGTTTTCTAATAAGAACTTGTCACGCCTTTCGTGACATCTCAGTGGTAAGGACTCTGTACTATACTCTTGTTCGATCTAAATTAGAATATGCCAACTTAATTTGGCATCCTTACTACACGTATCAGGTGATTTCAATTGAACGTGTACAAAAGCGGTTCCTCAAATACCTTAGCTATAAGGCTAGCGGTACTTACCCTGATCGTGGTTCAGATTATGTAACATTGCTACAGCAACATAATTTTGATTCATTAGAAGATCGTCGCCATAAAAACAGCGCAAGATTTTTATTTAACCTGTTATCTAATGAAATAGATTCACCATCATTATTAGCTTATGTCGATTTCCGAGTTTGATTTTCTCGTGGCGTGTAGGCACAATACAAATATCTTGGCCAAATCTCCTATATTCCATATGGTCACCAATTTCAACAGAATATACTCGTAGATTATTTGCTTATGTTAGGATTATGTTAATTGTTATGAAATGTATTGTACATGTGTGTTGATTTGTAATAATATTACGCATGAGGTATATACATAATCAATGTAATTGCACCAATTGTTTGTATGTTGTCCTGTAAGTGATAGTAATCGTTGGACAAATAAAGATTATTATTATTATTATGGAATTTGAAAGTAAAATAAAGAATGAAATAAGGTATATACTCCAATATTCTAACAAATTAATGCTGATAATCCTATGTAGGTTTTAATATTTATTCATACTTTAATTGCCTCTTATTATAATGGAATTCTTTCAAGCTTTTAGGAGCGCAGACTAGATTAGTAATATATTGTGTATTTAAATTTATAAGTAAAGAAGGGAATGACGATGCGCTGGCCCTTCATTTAAGTAAAGTAATAAACATTCATATATGTTGTTTTATTTTGCTGTTTAGATACAAGAACATGTCATCCGCGTGTGGTGTTAGTATCCGAACAGTCAGGTCTTGGAGATACCAAATAAGAAACGGAAACGAAAAAGAACGGAAAGTGACTTGGATGATTAGAATAAAAACATTTTAAGAGGAACAATACATAATTTGTGTGTCAGCGAAAACAAAGTTCCCACTTTGAAATGCATCAATAAAAAGTTTGTGGAGGATACAGGGTATAAAGGATGTCCTGAAACTTGAGAAAAATTATGAGAAGGGTAGGATTCCGTAGGCGGGGAGTGGAGACAAATAGAAAGCTCTTGGTTGAACGTCATGACATCTGCAATTTTTTGAAAGACATCCACCAGTGCAGAGAGCAAAAGCGTCCTATTATATACATGGATGAAACATATATATACGCACCACATACCCATAATAACAATCGGATCGATGATTATAGTGAAGGTTTGCCTAAACCGACATCTAAAGGGGATCGTTTAATTATTATTCACGCTGGCGGGGAAGATGCTTATGTTCCTGGTGCCTATCTTCGGTGGAAATCATCAAAAAAGACAGGAGACTACCATCACGAGATGAATTTTGAAAATTATAAAAAGTGGGTTGACGAATTTACACAATTTACGCGAAAGGAAAGCGTTGTTGTGATTGCTAACGCTCCTTGAAATAATAGAGAAATTGAAAAAGCTTCACGTTTAAATGGAGGAAAGAAGACATGAAAAAGTATACAGTACGATGAACACACGACAAAGACGGAGCTGAACAATATAATTAAAATTCACAAACCACGATTCTAGAGGTATGAAATAAATACAGTTTTTAATAAATATGACCATGATGTGCTTAGGTTACCACCCTAACACCCTGACCTCAACCCAATTGAAATGGTGTGGGCAAGTATGAAGCAGTATATCCGAGGGTGCGACGTGACATTTACTAGAACTAATTACATAGACTATGAATATAGAATAACTAACAAAATACTTGAGCGTTGTTCTAGTATCTAGTGTAAAAGACTTAGGCTTAGGTTTGACAGTCAACTTGGTATTGTAAACCACATTAAAGATATGGTCATAGATAGACTGTTTGAACCTATTAACACATGGGCTGAAAAGTCCCGGGCCTAACACATAGATGACGCTAGTTTTATTGCAGTCACCTTTCTCTCAGTTAGTACTAACCTTCAAAAGACAGCTGTTAAAATTTCATGATATTCTATTCATTAGTTTGTGAGTTATTGTGCTAAGAGTCACGCTATTTTTATTATTTTCAAAATGGATCAAAAACAATTTCGTGTTTTAATTTTACACTGCTTCTTGATGGGAAAAAAATACCGTTCAAGCGAAGCAATGGCTTGAAAGGTGTGATGGGGACTCCGCTCCATCAGAAACAACAATAAAACGTTGGTTGGCTGACTTCAAACGTGGTCGTAGACACACCGATGACGCAGAACGCAGTGGACGTCCAAATGAGGCGGTAACATCAGAAAACATCAAAAAAATCAACAAAATCGTTTTGAATGATCGAAAAGTGAAGTTGCGTGAGCTAGCTGACATCGTAAAGATATCAAAAGAACGTATTGGCTTTATATTGCATGAGCATTTGGCTATGAGAAAGCTCTGTTCAAAGTGGATGCCGCGTTTGCTCACGGTTGACCAAAAACAAGAACGTGTTGATGATTCTGAGCAGTGTTTGGCCATGTTTAAACGTAACAAATCGGAATTTTTGCGTCGATATGTGACAATGGATGAAACATGGATCCATCATTTCACTCTGGAATCAAAACGATCGTCATCTGAGTGGACAGCAACTGGTGAACCTCGTCCAAAGCGCCCGAAAGCACAACAATCGTCTGGAAAGGTTATGGCCTCGATATTTTGGGATGTGCGTGGTGTAATATTCATCGACTATCTTGAGAAAGGAAATACCATCATCAGTGAATATTATATAGCGTTATTGGAGCGTTTGAAATCCGGAATTGCAAAGAAACGATCGCATATGGCAAAGAAAAAAATGTTGTTTCATCAAGACAACGCACCGTGTCACAAGTCAAACAAAACGATGGCAAAACTACATGAATTGAACTTCGAATTGCTCCCACATCCACCATATTTTCCTGGCTGTTCGCAGACCTCAAAAAAATGCTCGCCGGTAAGAAATGAAGAGGTTATCGCTGAAACTGAGGCCTATTTTGAGGCAAAAGATAAATCGTTCTACAAAAGTGGTATTGAAATGTTAGAGCGGCACTGAAATGATTGCGTTGCTATTGATGGAGATTACGTTGATGAATAAAGCAACCGTGTTTTCTTTGTTAGGCCCGGGACTTTTCAGCCCATATGTTACATTATTCCTCTGTTCGATCCAAATTGGAATATGAAGCATTGGTCTGATATCCCATTTACTCTGTACACATGACAAGTACAGAACAGAATAATTCTTGATAGCCTTTACAAACCTAATTTACCCTGCAAGAGATTATGATTATTCACTAATGCTATCTCGATTTCAAATTGTATCTTTAGAAACGAGACGTGATATTCTAAACTCAAGATGTTTACATAACTTCCTACATAATAATATTGATTGCATGTATGTTCATCATAAATTACAGTTTAACGTATCCAGACTCTCTTCACAGCATTATTTATCTAGTTGTAGAACCAATATTATGTTCATGTCACCTCTGTGTGTCATGTGTAGTGACCTTGATATAATCTGTAACGAAATCGACATTAATTTTTGCTTAGTGGATGATATTGTTAATTGTCCTAGAAATTTGTATTAAATAATATTTTGCTGTTGAGCTGTCATTAATATGTATTCATACAGTGTTTCTTTTGATATCCTCTGTGTTTGGGTTTTTTACCCGTCGAAAATAAACCATTATAATTCTAATTATTATTATTATTAAAATTAGATGTAGATAAGTGTTTCTTCACGACTTTTACAAAAAGGGTGTGTAGAATCGATTCTCTGTATTGTATTAACAATATTAATATTGCTAGTCAATCTTCTATTAACGATTTAGGTGTGATATACCATGAAAAGTTTACCTTCTCTAACCATCTCACAGATGTCGCGACAGCCGCTTCTAAATTATTGGGATTTATTTTTCGCACTTGCAACCTTGATACAATAAAGACCCTTTTCTTTGCTTACGTGGTTTCCAAGCTCGAATATGCATCCGTGGGTTGGTATCCTTTCTACAACATCCAAATCAATCTTCTTGAGCGGATTCAGCGCAAATTTTTGAAATATCTATCATATAAGAACGATGGGCAATATCCTATGCGAGGTATACCCTACGATGAGGTAATTCAGAGGCATGACTTTGTAACGCTTGTTGAAAGAAGAAACCGCATTAGTGCCTCATTTATGCAAAATATTCCCAGCGGAAGAATTGACTCTCCCGGATTATTGTCTGGAGTTGGTCCCATTGTGCCGCCCCTGGAATCGAGGTCGAATCACCTGCTTTACAGCTAGGACGAACGTGCTGTGGCGACTGCCGTTGGTACACTCGGCAAGAGCCTTTAATACATTCTACTTAGATTTGCCTTAATTTGTCATGTTTTAATTGTTTTGATTTTGATGGTTCATATTATAGGTATTTATTATTTAATTATATAATGGTATTTCGTCCTTTTCTCTGGTATTTATTTAATGTACTGATATATATATATAGGTACATGTATATATCTTTTTTTGTTTGTTTTTAATGTAATTAATATTGTGTCCATTTTCGGATGTTCATCTGTTGGGCATTTAATAAATTATTATTATTATTATTCCAATTTCGATTGAATTCGATAAATTTAATAAATCCAATTATCTCTACGAAGACAAAAATATGGTTTTGCCATAAGAAATTATACGGAGAAAATAGTGTAAGATTAATATACTTAAAATGATAATAGCTTTTAATATCGCCCTGTATTTATCGACACTGACGCAGCTTTTCGTTACAGCAGGTTGGCGATCTTTTAAATCAGCATGACAACTAGTGAATTAACTAGAAACACGTATAAATACGGATACCTGAAACAGGATATTCAAACTCCAATGTAACATCGCGCATAGTGTGATCTAATAGTATTGTGAGAGCTTTACCAGAGTGTTTCAGTGAAGGTATACTGTAAGGTATGTACTTGTATATATATATTTCGCATTTATATTTTTGAGATATATACAAAGGGTATATTATTTATTAATTCATAAAGTATTAGGGACGGTGTTAAAAGCAATAGTTGGATTAATTTTGGGAATGAGAAATTTATTGATCTGAAAATTTGCAAATTATACGAAAAGCAAAATCTATAGATCCTATTATTTTTACCGGAATTATGAAAACAAAGATGTCGAAGATATTTATTTATGTTCTTTTAACTACATTTCTTATTCTATCAGGTCTTGTGTAAAAATTTCATTTCTTGTGTCTGTATTCTGCTTTCTTGCTTTTTCGTTGTTGTTTATGTTTCATTACCGTATAAAAGGGTTGGCACTGCTGTTGTTTTGTAAAATTTTATTTATGTGCCCTATCTAGTTTCGTTTTTATTCGATTTTTCTTCTACGTCTTTGTTTCGATCTTAAGATACATCACAGCCTATACTTCATTAACGTTAAGAATGCAGTAGGTAGCGCTACGATCGGCGGCTGTATTACACTGGTGAAATTTAACCGATGGAACTGTCAAATGACAACATCGTAAACATTCAAGTTTGGTTTTTCATATTTTATGTGCAACATTATGGTTATTTGATCTGGTAAAATAATACCGCAACAATAAAGTAAAAGTAATATCAATTGCAATATAAATGTATTCTTCGGTTGTTTCATTTACCGAAATAGTTGGAGCTTATTTAATTATGTTAGAAAGTAAATGAGAATGCATTTGGTGTTAACTGAAGACAACATAAATGTCATATGACAAGCTTTAAAATGACAATATTGCCATGGATAAACTTGAAGCGAAAATATAACTTTGACATGAGTGGTTATATACATAGCGTTATACCGTCATTTGTTAAGAAGTAAATCTCTCCGTTGGTAATCTCCATCAATTTTAAAAGAGAAAGCTTCCAATATTATGATTGAAACTAAGCAATTCAATATATACAAGATAAAGCCAAACTAGGATTGCTGATTATGAACAATACATAATGGGCTCAACGGGACTGTATCCAAGTCCATCGGATGGCTTCAAAGTATATGCCAACATACAACATCCTTAAATCTTGCATAGAATTTGGTTATTGTCAATGGTGAAGTTGATTTGTTGAGTGAAAAAGAAAACAGCAGTGCAAATATCTTTGTCTACTGTAGCCCGACTGCGGTAAAACCAATGTATATTTTCAACGGCAGTACAGTCAATAAATAATTGCATGCATATTAATGACTACAATAAAATATCAAATATATTAGTTAATTATAAAAATCACTTAACTGCACATATTACAAATTTATATAGTTGTCTCCTTTTTATATCTCCAATAAATTTAATAAACAAGATTTCTTTACTGGCAGCATTTTATTTATAAAATAACAAATGAAATAAACATATGAATTTGATTTATAAACAAATAATTTCAATTTATTTAATTTTCTAATGCTAGTTAAATACCGACGTCTCTGTAGCGCAATGTCTTGTTGTTACATTAGCACACTGTTTCGATTTATAACGATTTTTAACCGCTTAAATCCTAACAGGGCAAATTGTCATATACAGTAATAACCTGCAAAGGATTAATAAGTTGATTTAAATCGAAGATCAAATTGTATTATATTTATAATTTTAATAATTTTGTAGTGTAGTGATCGTGTATTGTTTCTCGAAGCCGTTTCTTAGGGGGCAAACTGGAAATTTATCTTGTATTAATCTCTTTGGCATTGCTCTCATACTATTCTTTCACTTAAACCAAGTCATGTTGCAGTCAACAGACTTTGACTTGCAATTTTCTTGCTTAATTGCACATATAAATTGTAAGCCATTAGCCTCTGCCTACAGCCAATATGTTTCCCTTGAGGGTTCTTCAATGGTCCTACAACTGGATGTACATTGCTTCCTCGGGCATACCATAATCAATGCTGTAATTTTGTAATAGTAGAGCAAAAATTATTTTGTTTGTACAATTAATTATGTATTAGCTTGAATTATTAAATGATGAGATAAAAGAACTCTGAAAAGAATTCTTTTTGCCACAACATATTTATAAAGATGAAATTCCTTGAAAAACTGCAGGAAACAACGGCAACAAAATCGTAAGTGAATTTGACAACTGACAGAAATTTTATATAAAGAAATTGCATGAATTTCTCCTGTGTGAACATGCCTCGCCCATTAGCCAATAGCAAGTCCGTATTTTAAGGCCTATCTATTCCAAGTCTGCATTCTTAACGCGAACGGAGTCCTTAAAGTATTTCACTTGTTCCAGTATAGTATCGTTTATTGTTCATAAAAGGCTTTGAATTCGTCAATTTTTCCTTCTCCATGCGCATAGATTACCACCAATGTCACAATTTCCTCTTCCAAACCTTATTATTGTTGTGATAATGCGTTCGTTGATGTATTCGTAATTATTTATGTTCTTTTCCCATTTTTTGCGTATATATAGTGCTACGTCATTACTTGCTTTTTGTTTTCGCCGTACTCCACCATAAATTATAATATATTGGTCTATATATTTCGATCATTTTGCTCTCTTCTTTGTTTCAGATATGGCTGCAAAAATTCAATTTTTATGTGTGCCAGATGTTTGGCCTATTCAATTTCTTTCAGTGCCATTCCCTTTACGTTGTAGGTTAGACATTTTATTTTTTTGTCAATTCAACTCTTGCCTTTTCCCTTTTGCGCTTGTCAACACCTGTACATACGCCCTGTTTCCCAGGCTAATTTGGGTACCGCAGGTATTTTAAAATTTTTACTAGACCTGGTTACTGCCCATCTGCTCAACCCTTCAACTGTTGGGATCAGATTTTTGGTTGGCCAGTTCTGGAAATCTTGCAATCATATAAATTTTGAGTTGACAACTGTTATGTTTTTAGACCATCCACACATTTTTATCACCAGTTTGTTCCATACCTTTGAATTTTTTAATAATATTTTGAATTGTAATTTTTGCAATTCCTATCCCCTAAAGTTGAAAGGAAACAAATTATTCGAACATAGCAGAAATTAACTGTATACTTGATAATAACATCACTAAAAGGAGTTCGCCTATGTTTTGGTTTTATGTACGCTTAGTGTAGTGCGATTTTTTATGTTTACATCAAGTAATTCATTACCGGTAAATAAAATTACGACTTTAGAATATCCAATTACATAGAAATAATACCGAAGGTAGTATTTATTTGAAATGATAAGCCAAATACACCCGTAATTATACAAACTGAACAATTTCCACCGCAGAACAACATGCATGTCTGCCTAATCCACTCAATTATCTACGTAATCTATAAGAACGGATGTAATTTCAAATTTTTAACCCGAGATACTTGTAGTTTCCTCTGCCACTTTCGTTTCTATAAAAACGTATCGATTAGAAATGATTATTAGAACTTAGATTGTAAATTTAATACCAACATGTTGCATTCAACAATTCTTGCAGAAAATAAAATGGAAATTAGATGGCAAGACATCACCATCCTATTCGCAAGCTGCATTCTTTGCTTGTATCTCTACGTGAACTGGATATTCAAATATTGGGAAAGAAAAAACGTCCCATACCTCCAACCCACTTTTCCGGCAGGAAATTTGGAAGCTCCCTGGTGGATTAAGATTGGACTACATGCAACTATAACTAATATTTATCGTGAAATGAAAGCGAAAGGATATAAATACGGTGGCATCTTTTCTTCCCTAAGGCCAGCTTTCGTTCCGATAGATCTGGACATATTAAAGCTTATAATGATCAAGGACTTCCAATACTTCGTCGATAGGGGCGTCTATTACAACGAACGAACTGATCCTCTTAGCGCTCACTTGTTCAGCATTGAGGGCGACAAATGGAAATCCCTAAGGGCTAGATTAACCCCCACCTTCACCTCAGGGAAGATGAAGTACATGTTCCAATTAGTAGCGGATTGCGCCAACGGATTAGAGCAGGAAATTAGAAAGTTATGCAAGAATAAGCAAGCGGTCGATGTCAAAGAAGTTGGTGCGCTTTTCACGACGAATGTAATAGGATCCTGCGCGTTCGGTTTGGATTGCAACTGCTTCGAGAACCCCGACAACGAATTCAGAACCCACACGAAGACATTCTTTAACGGCGGAATCGAGAGGGTCCTCAGGGATTTCGCGACGCTCAGTTTTCCCGACCTATGCAAGAAACTGGGTGTGATCGTTTTTCCCAAGCAGACCACCAAATTCTATATGGACGTAATAAGGAATATAGTTGATTATAGGGAAGCTAACGATGTAAAAAGAAACGACTTCGTTCAGTTGCTTCTGAACATCAAAAACGGCGCCACAAGCAATGGGACTTCATTTACGTTCGAAGAAATCGCTGCTCAGGCTTTCGTATTCTTCTTGGCGGGATTCGAGACGTCCTCATCGACGATGACCTTCGCCTTTTACGAAATGGCAAAGAACCAAAAGATACAAGATAAAGCTCGCGAAGAAATTCGTAGAATTATCCGGAAATACGATGGTAAGATCACCTACGATGGGATAATGGAGATGACGTATTTAGGTCAAATTTTCGACGGTTAGTATTATCGTTGATAACTAAGTAAGCATTTTTAAATTATACAATAAGGACGTTTATTAAATTCAACCTAACAAATGGGCTGAAAAGTACCGGGCCTAACACATAGATGACGCTAGTTTTATTGCAGTCACCTTTCTCTCAGTTAGTATTAACCTTCAAAAGACAGCTGTTAAAATTTCATGATGATTCGTTAGTTTGTGAGTTATTGTGCTAAGAGTCACGCTACTTTTCTTATTTTCAAAACAATTGATCAAAAACAATTTCGTATTTTAATTTTACACTGCTTCTTGATGGGAAAAAATACCGTTCAAGCAAAGCAATGGCTTGAAAAGCGTTATGGGGACTTCGCTCCTTCAGAAACAACAATAAAACGTTGGTTTGCTTACTTCAAACGTGGTCGTAGAGACACCGATGATGCAGAACGCAGTGGACGTCCAAATGAGGCGGTAACACCAGAAAACATCAAAAAAATCCACAAAATCGTTTTGAATGATCGAAAAGTGAAGTTGCGTGAGTTAGCTGACATCGTAAGGAAATCAAAAGAACGTATTGGCTTTATATGGCATGAACATTTGACTATGAGAAAGCTCTGTTCAAAGTGGGTGCCGCGTTTGTTCACTGTTGACCAAAAACAAGAAAGTGTTGATGATTCTGAGCAGTGTTTGGCCATGTTTAAACGTAACAAACCGGAATTTTTGCGTCGATATGTTACAACGGTTGAAACATGGATCCATCACTTCACTCCGGAATCAAAACGATCGTCATCTGAGTGGACAGCAACTGGTGAACCTCGTCCAAAACGCCCGAAAGCACAACAATCGGCTGGAAAGGTTACGGCCTCGCTATTTTGGGATGTGCGTGGTGTAATATTCATCGACTATCTTGAAAAAGGAAATACCATCAACAGTGAATATTATATAGCGTTATTGGAGCGTTTGAAGGCCAAAATTGCAAAGAAACGACCGCATATGGCAAAGAAAGAAATGTTGTTTCATCAAGACAACGCACCGTGTCACAAGTTAATCAAAACAATGGCAAAACTATATGAATTGAACTTCGAATTGCTTCCACATCCACCGTATTCGCCAGATTTGGCTCCCAGCGACTACTGGCTGGTCGCATACCTCAAAAAAATGCTCGCCGGTAAGAAATTTCGCACGAGTGAAGAGGTTATCGCTGAAACTGAGGCCTATTTTGAGGCAAAAGGTAAATCGTTGTACAAAAGTGGTATTGAAATGTTAGAGCGGCGCTGGAATGATTGCGTTGCTCTTGATGGAGATTACGTTAATGAATAAAGCTGATTTTGGACAAAAAAAACCGTGTTTTCTTTGTTAGGCCCGGGACTTTTCAGCCCATGTATTATGCTATTAAGTTTATGATTTTTAAAGTTCAAAGAGCAATGGTAGATAATTCTTCGACCTTCTAATTACTTTCACCCGTTAATGCATACATGTGATTACGATAGTTTTATCCAATGTATTTATACGATTTTAAATATTTTATTAATTTTATTTTAATAGCGAATCTTGAAGTACAAGCAAAAGCTTTTAAGATTTTAATTAATTGAGATTATTTCGTGCTGCTTCTAATATAACACTCATTAAATTTGAAAATAGAATTACAATAAATTGTTCTTATGTTCCTATCTTTTGAACGTGGACAAATAGTATAACTTTTCTTTTTTCTAGTAGATGGTTCGATTTCTTCTTTCTCGGGATTCTCGTTTCCTGCTATTTCCTTCTCTTTTTGCATACGATACATACAATAAGTTTCAACAAGTTGCATAATACGGGAGAAAGTCAGTAGGTAGATCACAAAAAGCGTTTATCAAAATGATTAGTGAGCCAAAAACAAATTTTAGTTTTGAACAAGGTCTCCATCTACATTAATATACTTATCCCATCACTTTATTAATGCCCCAGTGACTGCTGCATAAACGTGTTTGGCGTCTGAACCACGTAGGCACCTCTTGTTGAATATCACCCTCGAAATGTTCGCTTTTCAGTAGACCAAACAGCTGATTGTCGCTTGGGGTTAAGTCGAGACTGTAAGCCGGATGTTCAAGAAGTTCCCATCCTAATTCTGCAATTCTCCCCTCCCTTGTATCAATAAATTGCAGGATGAGGAATATCGCCAAAAGTTCAGTAATTCAAATTGCAATTTTTCAAAACCCTGACTGACTTGCATATGTATGCTGTGATTCCACAAACTTAGTCTTTATTTAGTTTCTTACTCTTACTACAAAAAAAAAAAACAGAAGTTCATAAGGGATTCTGAATAGTTTTGACATACAAGTAACTTAAATGGTTACAAGTCCTCAAGCTTTCTCCCAGTTCACACTCAGATTCCTTATCTCATAAAATCTCTGCATGAAATCATTTTTATCAAACATGCGTCTTATACTTTCAGAGGCTTTAAGGAAATATCCAATAGTATCAACGCTACAACGTATCGCCACCAAAGATTACAAGCTGCCTGGAGATGATCTTGTCCTAAAGAAAGGTACTAAGATCTTGATATCGCTACAGGGCATACAGAACGACCCCGAATACTTCCCGAATCCGGATAGATTTGATCCCGAGAGATTTTCCCCGGAGAATAAAGCAAAACTTCACCCATGCTCTTACATGCCTTTCGGCGAAGGACCGAGGATCTGCATCGGTATGCGATTTGGCATCATGCAGGCGAAAATCGGTATGGCGATCATGCTGAAAGACTTTAAATACACTCTGCATCCGAAACGCCGCGAAATGAAGCTTAACAAGAAAGCGCCGCTGCTGGCTCCCATCCATGAAGTGCTGTTGAATATAGAGGCTGTCGATTAAGTTTATTGCGTCGCACGTGTTTTGCAGGATATCTCTGTTTTAGGATCTCTTAAATGTCTTTGTTTCTATATGTATTTTGGAATATTTTGTAATCTATTGTAATTTTTCTTTTTTTTTGCTGCAAAGGAGGTGGAATAAAATATCCAAAGTTGTTGATTTTATATTTTCTTTAACTTGGTTGTTATGCATTTCGGACTTTATTTAAGAAATATTTTTCTTGTCATTAACAATATAAATTCAATATTTCAAATATTTCCGGAATCGACGAGACAAACACGATATTGGTGTAGCTTTTTATTTTTATTTTTCGATGTTGTCTGCTCGAAGTTCAATACACTTTTTCAAACAGCGACGATGACCACCTCGAGTATTTTTTTCAGGTTTGGGGATAGGAAAAGGTCGCCAGGGACTTGGTCCGGTGAATATGGAGGATGAGAGACTACTTCGTAACGCAACTCAATCAATTTGGACACGACGATGCGGGATGTATGACCCGGTGCATTGTCGTGGTGGAAAAGTGCTTTTTTCCGCTACAAACGAGGCCGTTTGTCCTTCAGTACTGCATCGAATCGGGTCAATAAATCGCTGTAGTATAGCCTCGACTTTCAGCAGAATGTATTGCTTTCCCAGATACATATTTGATAACCATCAAATGCCCCAATTATACATTTCTGTCAAATATTCGGACTCGATGTGGGATGAACTACAAATTCAAAAGCCGTTATGTACGAGGGGTGGTCCAGAAGTACGTGGAATGGAGGGAGTGAAGTGGGGATAGGGACGCTCGCTAGGTGTCATTCTGATTGGTGACTCATCGTTAGTATATAAGTTAAGTTGGAAGAAAACTGAAACTATGGAGGAAATTGAACACCGTGCTGTGATAAAGTTCCTTACAAAGCAAGGAAAGAATGCTCAAACCATATTGAATGAAATGGAAACCATTTATGGAGAACAGTGCGCTAGTAAATCAATGATTTATAAGTGGCATGGTCGGGAGTCGATTGAAGACGACCCCTGCTCAGAACGGCCAGTTGAGGCCACCACATCAGACATCGTCCAAAAGTGCAAAAATTTCTACTGCAAGATGCCCGTTTGAAGAAAAAACAATTATCTGCATTAATTGGAGTATCAGATACCACCATTCTGTGTATCCTACATGACCACCTGGGTATGACAGAAGTCAGTGCAAGAGGGGTACCGAGAATGCTCACGCCGCTGCAGAAACAGTAGCGCGTCTGTGCGTCCAAACAATTTTTGGAGCTGTGTGGAGACAAACCTGCACAGATTTCGGAGCGGATTGTTACCGGAGATGAAACATGGGTTCATCACTTTGAGTCCAAACAGGAGTCCATGCAACGGCATAAAAAGGGGACACCACCGCCAAAGAAATTCAAAGTGTCAGAATCGGCTGGAAAGTTGATGGCTACTGTTTTTTGCGATTTTTTATTGATTGATTACAAAGAAAAAGGTAGGAGCATAACCGGAGAATATTACGCAGCGATATTAGAAAAATTAAAGGAGGCCATCAAAGAAAAACGTCGAGGAAAATTGACCAAGGGTGTGTTGCTCTTGCAAGACAATGCGCCGGTTCACAAGAGTAAAGTTGCAATGGCTGCTCTGCACAAGCATGGCTTTCAATCAATAGTCCATCCACCCTACAGTCCAGAGCTGGCATCTAGTGATTTTTATTTGTTCCACAATTTAAAAAAAGACTTACGTGGAAGAAAGTTTTCCGACGACAGTGAGGTAAAGGAGGCAACTTTGGCCCATTTTGAGGCGAAAGATAAAAGATATTTTTATGATGGTTTAGAAAAATTAATTATGCTTAAAGGTAATTATATTGAAAAGGAAAAATAGATTTATTGTCTTATTTTATTTAAAACACTTTCATTCCACGAACTTCTGGACCTCCCCTCGTAGCTATAAATGTTATGAATATTAGATTCCAGGAAGTTTATACTTAACACTTAGAAGAGTGTTTAAATTGCAGTGATTGGGTGACCTATTTTTATATTTTAGACTAAAAAAAAAAGTATTAAATTGTAGCGGCTAGCTGGACCGTATCTCACTTTCTTAATATTTAGGATTTAAGGAATTTTGAAACTTCGTAGACATCCTAATCATTAATTGTTATTAATTTGAGCAAGGCCAGATTAACTATCAAAGTTCAAAATGCCAAAGGTGGGTCCTTTTAAGTCGGTGTGAATAAAAAATCACCCTGACCTGACTTTAGATAAAGAAAGCGTTTTCTTTACAAGGTCTATGAAAGAGTTGTAAATATTTGTAATGACGTCCTACTTATTTATTTTTAGTAATTTGAAAATAAATTTAAACAAAGCTTTGTTTGCCTATTGCTAATTTGTTATCCTTTTTTGGCAGTTTTTTTTAATGTTTTTAAAACCAGATAACATAATTAAAATCAGAAAATCAGTCGTTTGAATAGGAATGTAAAATTAAGCTTGACATATTGGAACAGTGCAGTCAAAGGAAAATCTTATCAAAAAATAAACTAAGAATAAATGTAATTCAAGATTTCATGCAATGTTATGCTATCATAAAGCCGGTGCCAAAACTGTGTAATAGGTCACGAACAATCGTGAAATTTTTATCCTATAAACAAAATAGAAGTCTTTCAGTCAAAATCTATTCTAAACGAAACGAAGTTATTAATTACTGAATATCTCATAAAAGAAAAAGAGTCAACATTATGAAGGAGTTGATATTGAAAAACACAACCGTTGATAAATTTATCTAAAACATGGTTCTGTATTTTTGGCTGTCACGGACTTGCACTAATAATGCAGATTAAAGTACGATTTAATATTTTATCTTTCTCTATGGGGAAAACTTACAAACACCAAACATCGAACACCAAAGATAAAAATACTGCTAAATACAGCTACTCATGCAATACCATGAGTATAGATACTGAACGTAATATAGAAGAAGTTATCGTCTAACCGTATATCACTATATCATCTTTAATTTCACTACCGCCTTATAGATGGTGCCGAGATATTCTTTTAACTTGGGGGAATTATTTGCTGTGCAACGTATTGTAAAAATTACGCAAAAGTTATAAATGTTTATTACACAACACAATTCGTTATTTTTTTTTTGTTAACTTATGAAAACATAACATTTCTTGGAATTACACTACCCTTTATTGTAACATGTACGCTTCCTATTTCATCGAAATTTTACGCTTGCTTCAAAATTTTAAACAAAACAATTATAAGAAAAATATTTATTCATCTACGACTTATCGCGCATGTTTACAGGAAATAAAAAGTAGTAATAAACATTAGAAAATAAGTTACTACTTTCTTCTCATCAAAAAATCTACCTCTTGGTTTAATAATTGCTTGCATAATTAGTGGCATCCTTTCTACAAATTTTCTCAGTACATCTTCAGGAATATTGTTTCACTCTCTCCGCAATAGCGTGGACGTTAGACATTCCCTTCTAATTCGTCTGTCCAGTTCGTTCCACAAAAGCTCTATAGGATTAAAATCCGGATTCTGAGAAGGCCAAGTCACTATTTTTAATATTCCTTCATTCTCTGCGCCAGCGAAGTAGTTTTTGCAGAATAACGACACGTGCTTCGTAGGGTAGACCAATTACTTCTAATATCTCGCGATAATACCTCTTCCTCATTATTCCATCAATTTTCACCAGGTCCCCTGTTCCACTTACTGAAAAACAACCCCATACAAGAATGGAACCACCACCTTTCCTTATTGTTGGTGCAATCCAGTCAGGAAGCATTTTCTCATCTTTTGAACGCCTGACAAATGTTCTGTGGTTTTGACCAAACACTTCATATTCAGACTCATCAGTCCATAGAACGTTTCTCCATTATTTAATTGCCCAGTCTTTGTGAGTGTTAGCCCACTGGAGATGTTTTTGTTTATTCACATGACGTAGCAGCGGTTTTCGTGAGGCAATACGGTCGTGGAAGTTTGCTTCTTTTAAACGCCGTTTCACTGTGCTAACGAATATCTTCTTATTTGTAGCCCGATTCATTTACATTGCAATTTGAGGAGCTGTTAATCACCTACTTTTCTTCCTAAGCAATTTTATGCGGTCATCGTTGCCGCTGGATGTTGCTCAAGTACGTCCAAGCAAACAGTTAAATTTATTGTGGAGTTTTTTTACATTAAGTCGCCTGGAAATATTCCGTACAGAATATTCTTCTTGAAGTAGAGTTAATATTGCTGATCGTGCTTCAACGCTAAGCGGTTTTTCGAGAGGCATTTTTACACGGGAATTAAATTATTTACTCACACAAAGAAATAACAATATCGAGATGCATGTGACTGTATCTAGTAATAAACTAAACTCACTGTTAATGTAATTTATGCATGCTTTATGCCCTATCTTTGCAGGAACTCAGTCAATTCTTAGATTTCGAGTTTCATTTACAGTGTAATAAAATTTCCACCCGTATATTACTTAAAATACCTATATCTCGTAGTGTTTGTGCTGTACCTAATTACGGTACGCGGCAAAATAAACAGTACTGAAATGCGCATTGCAAATGTGTATGTGTGATGTGCTGAAACATACCTAGTGCTTTCCGAACGTGACTACAAGGTATGTGAATGTCTTTTTAATATTAGTTGCTTCAGGATGGTTCTCACTGCTGCAGAAAGAGTTTTTATCAGGAGGCACTATTTTCGGTCATACGTAAAAGGGCGCGAAAACGGGCCAAGCTTAAAAGAAGTTGCCGACGAATTTACGCCTAAGTTTATGAAAGAGGCTCCGAGCAAAGCAGTTATGTTAGCAGTTGTTGACAAATTTCGTCGTACGGGAAGTGTACTTTGCCAACGTAAAGGTCACGCGGGTCGTCCAGTGGCAGTCACAAACAATATGAATCACGGGCGTGTTTTAAATCAGGTGTTGCAATGACCGAAGCGAAGCCTCCGAAGATCATCATTAAAATTGAATATCAGTGATCGATTGCTCTGTCGTATGTTCAAGAATATGGGTGGGTTTGCATACAAAATACAGACCGGACAGCGTCTAACTAAACTATTTCCTATTACTGTTATTTTTATTAATGAATTTATGTTTTCATTATGCATTGTATTGTATTTTATTATTATATACTTTCATAAAACTTACTAATAACCGTTACTCATAATGTGAATGTATACCATTATTTATCACTGTTTACTATTTATTTTGTTTCTATCCCTAATCGTTATTGTATATGGATAATACAAATCAATATACTTATAAACCTATACATTTTAGATGAAGAGTCAGTCTCTATACAGAGTTGTTAGATTTAAGACACTTTTGCTACAACTTGTTAAAATATATATATAAGTATTTTACATTAAACAATAGTTAGTAGAAGAAGTTGTTTCATTTCAACGGCGAGAACACTACACGTGTAAGAGCCGAATACTGGGCGCGTGTGTTGCAGCAGATAGGGACGTGCAGTTCTCAGAGACGCGGTTGTGAAATTATACTTGAATAAGTAGACGCATCTATTAGTATTTCCAAGAATTTATATATTTACGACGAAAGACAAAAGATATTACATTATCACACATTGAAATGGTCAAAGAAAAAGCAAATAGAAGTACTTCTTCATATGTAATTTCTTAAAAATGCCCGTACTATAGATTTTTAAGTCTTGTTGAAGTCTGCTCGTGTGTCGAGTATTTTTTTTTTGTAAAAACAGTTAAAAAAATACACGAAATAGTCGATGCATTTCCTAGCACATTAACCAGCTCGCTATTTAACACCACTAATATCTGGAGCCTTCAACCTATAAGCATATACATATTCTATCATGTTAGATATAAGGGACATAATCGTAATACAATATGCATGTGTGAACCAGGCTTAACCATGCAATAGGTAAATTTCGCATATTTTTCCTTTTTAAGCGCTCCCGTTGACAACATCTTCAACTATTATTATTAGATTTTATTGGACGGCGTAAAGTACACAGGATACGCTACGTTTTATCGCGTAAAGTTCGATATAATATCGCACGATGAAAATGCGCCGCAAAACACAAACAAACGATCTTGTTATTGTCTAATTATAGGCGCGGGCTACTGTATAGCTCTGCCGTTTCGATTTTTGCCGACTATTAATATTGCACGCGTTGCTATTAATAGAGAAGTGCCGGCAATACTACTGCTATGCGTATTTACGGGAAAATCGAGGGATGATTGAGGCGCTTGTCGTCGGCAAACTAACGACTGTTAATCGTCCTTTCTGGCAGATTTATTAACGGCAGTTTATTTGAAAAACGTGAAGGGGCTTGGCCGCGCGTACACTTGGGCGTTGGAAAATGAATAATGGCGGCTTCTGAACGTCTTCGAACTAAAATTATCGCTAAATTTGGTCAGATACGTAGTTTCTCCTTTTTCCAAAATTAATAAGCGAATGAAAGCTGGAAATCTAAACTGAAAACAAAAATTCGAAACCTGAAAGCTTAAAACTGAAGCCTGAAAATGAGAATCTGAAAACTGAAGCCTCAAAGCTGAAACCTGAAAACTGGAAACTGAACATTTAGAATTGGAAATCGGAATCTGAAAACTGTAATCTCAAAGCTGAAACTTGAATACTAGAAACTGAAAAGTGGTAACCGAAAACTGGAAAATGAAAATTGGAAACTACAAATTGCAACCTGTAAACTGTAAACGGTAAATTGTAAACTGGAAGCAGTAAATCGTAGACTGTAAACTGGAAATTGTAAACTGGAAACCTGAAAGCTGGAAACTGAAAACTGATAACTAAGAACTGAAAACTGGAAACTGAAAACCGGAAACTGCAAACTAGAAGCTAATAACTAAAACTGGAAACTGAAAACTGAAAGCTAAACAATAGAATCTGAAAACTGGAAACTAATAAGCGAATGAAAGCTAAAAATTAAAAATTGAAAACCGAATACTGAAAACGGAAATTCGAAACCCGCAATCTGAAAACTAAAACCTCAAAGCTGAAATCTAAAAACTGGAAACTGAACACTGAAAATTGAAAATCGGAATCCGGAAACTGAAACCTCAAAACTGAAACCTGAAAACCGAATCCTGGAAACTGAAAAGTGACAACCGAAAACTGAAAACTGTAAATTGTGAACTGTGACCTGTAAACTGTAAACGGTAAATTATAAACTGTAAGCGGTAAACTGTAAAATGAAAACTGTAAATTGGAAAGATGAAAACTGGAAACTGAAAACCGGAAACTGAAAACTGGAAACTACAGACTGAAAACCAGAAACTGAAAACTAGAAGGCAAAAACTAAAACTGAGAACTGAAAGCCAGCAACTAGAAGCTGAAAACTGGAAACGAATAAGCAAATGAAAGCTGAAAATCAAAGATTTAAAACCGAACACTGAAAATATAAATTCGAGACCTGAAACCTGAAAACTGAAAGCTGATACATGACAATCGGAATCTGAAAACTGAAACCCCAAAGCTGAAATCTGAAAATTGGAAACTGAACATTGAAAATCGGAATCTGAAAACTGAAAGGTGGGAACCGAAAACTGGAAACTGAAAATTGGAAACTGTAAACTGTGATCTGTAAGCTATAAACTGTAAACGGTAAACCGTAAACTGTGAAATGAAAACTGTAAATTGGAAACCTGAAAACTGGAAACTGAAAACTAAAAACTGGAAGCTGAAAACTGGAAACTGAAAATTGGAAACTGAAAACCGGAAACTGAGAACTATAAGCTAAAACTAAAACAGGAAACTGAAAACTGAAATCTGGAAACTAGAAGCTGAAAACTAGAAACTGAAAACTGGAAACTGAAACTGGAAGCTGAAATCTGGAAACTAAAAACTGAAAACTAAACGCTGAAAACGGAAGATGGAAAACGGAAAATTAAAACGCAGATAAGCAATCAAGGATTAGAGATAAGAAATCAATTTACAGCAAGCAGAAATCAGAACTCAGGAGCCAGAAATTAGAAAGCAGGCGACAGATGTCAGGGCTCAGAAGGAGACGGCAGTAGTCAGAAGCCAGAAGTCAAAAGGCAGCAGGAGGGGAGCAAAAAGCAGAAGGTAGAAGTTGGAAGCTAGATGTTATAAGTAGATGTTGAAACCCATGGATTAGAAGTCCAGAAAAGTTAAGCAGAAAACATAAGATGATTGAAAAATGAAAACCGAAAACTGAAAAGTATCACGGTCACATAATAGCTACAAATTGTATCGTCAATTTGAATTGTATCATGACATAAACGCTAAAATGACAATGTATTCAAATTCTAGTATAAGAAACCTTTAAATCACAAAACTCCATCCATTATCCTAATTACTATTTCCACACAACAAGACCGCACCAGAGAAATCTAAAACGCCATGTACCACTTGATCATCCGCAGTTTCTAATTGCACTAACTGTTCTATAACTCCACTTTTTCTCATGATTGATGCTGAAAACGATGCTACGGCAAAACGTCGCTTTGCCAAAGTGACAGCTCGCTTAACCGCGCTTGCTAATTGAAGAAGATTACAGGGAGCTTCGAGACGAGCTACGCATCGCGACGAGTGACGACTTGGGGGAAACTTCGCAGTCAACTTTGATCAGTGGGTTGCTCTTTGAAATAACTTCGCCGTAGTTATCTAGTGTAGGCGCGGAATCTAGTCGCTATATCGGTGAAGAGGTTTCCAAGTTTAATAACTTGCGTAAGACGTTAAGGTTATAGATGTAAATTTCAGATGGTTATGAATAGTTTCGAACAGGTACGGGATAGAGGTAAGCTTGATTTAATCTTATTTATATTTGTTAATGGTTGTTTATAAAATTATTTTGTTTTCCATAAATATGGAAAAAATGTTGGAAAGCTTGGTGAAAGGTTTTCCCTTTATTTCTTTGTCTTTCCTCTTACTCTTGTTTCATTTGTTCTTATACCTTATCATAATACGATCCAACTCCGGAATAAGTTTGTTTATTAACCTAATCTAATCTAATCCCTCTCGTCATTCCATACATGGTAACCATGCCATCATACGATTCACAGTATGTAGCAAATCCCTGTGTTTTCAATGCTTCCCCAAGGAGTTTCATTACCATGCAGAATAATCCATTGTACTTTTGAATATAATAAATTTTCACGTAAGAGTTTTAACGTGTAATAGAATTGACAGGAAGATGCTAATATTACCACAAACTCTAATACAAAAGAATTTGTAATGTAGTTATTATGCTGATGTTAGTTTTTAAACTTAATTTCAACACTGTAATTACATGTTTGCTAAATCATCAACGACTTCTTGTTACCTATACCACAAATAAATTTCTTCTCTGCTGACTAAAATCTGATAGCTGTTTGGAATTTAAATAGGTACGCAAATGCCAAATGTGAAACCCATTTTTTCCTTATCACGTCACGTTTATTTTTGTACGGCATTTCCTGTTTGCTGGAATTGGGTCCTTTGAAGGAATATGTTAAAGCTTTGTCGTGACAAAAAACTTATTTTTTTTTAGGTTCGCTAATACGATGTGAAGCAAGTGAAATAGCCGCTTCTTTGGGATATTCTACATTCAGTGCTTCTTCTGCTTGGCTCAATAAATTTAGAATCCGCCACAATATAAGTTTTAAAGCGATTTCGGGAGAAGGAGCTTCGATTAATGCTGAAGATGTTTCATCGTTTTAAAAAAAAATGTCCTTCTTTGATTAAGGGAGACATCTATAATGCCGATGAGACAGCCCTGTATTTTAGGACTCTACCCGACAAAACGCTGACATTAAAGAAGGAAAAATGTGTTGGGGGTAAGTATTCCAAAGACAGGTTTACAATTTTGCATTGCGCAAATATGGCGGGTGAAAAAGAAGAACTCCTAGTCATTGGTGGGGCAGCTAAACCCAGAGCTTTTAAAAACAATATAAATAACCTACCTCTAAATTGGAAATACAATAAGAAAGCTTGGATGACAGAGTGGTTGCAAGACCTAGATTGGAAAATGGCTAAAGAGAAAAGAAACGTTTTGTTATTTTTAGACAATGCGGGATCTCATCCGAAAGACGTTCGCTTAAGTAATATAAAAATATTACTTTTACCCCCTAATTGTACATCAGCTTGTCAACCAATTGACCAGGGAAGCTATCCCAAATTATGGTAAAGCTATTACTCTGACCAAGCAGCTCAAAAGTTTTGTCGAAAATCACGGAGATACAGAGTCTTTGGAGGTTCTTTCTAAATTAGAAATACGATTTCAAGACGCCATTTAAAAGAAAGAGAGAAGACAAACAACAATATATGAATTTTTGCGTCCTTAAAGTGACTATTCATTTCATTGTTTTGCATTACATACTACATCTATGTATCTATGTATCTATGTATCTATGTATCTATGTATCTATGTATCTATGTATCTATGTATCTATGTATCTATGTATCTATGTACATATATTATACTTTGTATGTATATATCGAAAGGAAATAAACTTTTTTTCTTAAGTTTAAAGTTTCTTATTTATTTTAAAAACATTTATATACATATACGATTTAAATGTCCCAGTTTCTTTAATATATATTCGTTAAAACACGATTTTTGTTGTATCTACTACATATTTCTTTTATGCGGACACCCCTCCTGAACGGACATCTTCAGTTGATCCCGTTGGTGTCCGTTCAAGGGAGATTTCACTGTATATACTTCCGCGTTTGGGATCATCCCTTGTAAGTTCTATATCTTATTTTCATCTATAATTTTGTGATTACGAAAATACCCTAACCGCTGGTGTCTCCTGTATGATGAGACTTGTAGACTTGCTCAATCATTCACTTTCATTTCTAAAAGAACTTTCCAATACAAGGATACGCAATAAAAATGAAATTACTGCGGAATACTGAGAGAATAAAGTGCCGATCATGAGTAAACACAACGAGTATTTATACAAACAGCAAGAAATAAGCTCTTCAAATTATACAGAACTCCCCACCTTTTCTTTTTCCAAAGCCCCAGCATCCCAACATATTTATGGCCGGACTAGAAGTCTACCGTATATCAATAATTATGCCGCGTCGTTAATTGTGTAGCTGCTCGTACAAAGAGGAAGGGACCACCGCAGTATTGCGCTGACCATTGAGGGAGGTTAGTTACAGGATCGGTCTGCCGCACACGGTACGCGAGTTCGAGGTGTTAGTTCGTCAAGCGCCACACGCCGGCAAGCTTCAAACTTCGCGGTGTATTACAGCGTGCTATTGCTTGGAAAGCTTCGTGTTTGGTAGTTTTTTTGAATTAAGGTCCTTTTCTTCAGTGTTTGTTTAACGTGGAAAGGTAAGCAATTGTTTTTTTTTGTATATATATAAAAACTTATTTAATAGAAAAACTCGAATTATTCTTTCAATTTAAGCATTCAAAATAAAAACAATTTGTTGGAGACTGAAACCTCTTTTATAAACGAATTATTAATTCAACAATAACTAAAGATGTAGTTTAGAACGCGTATATAACTATAAAATTTCAAATAGAACGGGAATTATTGATAATGGCATATTGCTATTGAAGCGTTAGATCTCAAACCGCATTATAAATATAACAAAGAATAATAGAAACATTCAGAAATAACAGTTTGGTTATCGTTGTTTTAAAGACATAATAAAGAATTGCTGGTACATTACAGTTAAAAATTGTAATTGTACAATTTTGCAACAAATGCAACAGTGAGGCTAATATATCGTAAACCTTTCCAAATTTCATCCTTTATATGTTCTATTATTGTATATAGCTCTTCCCTTTCATAGGTAACCTCAGCTGTAATACATAGATTTAGTGCACCGAAAATACCATCAACATTCCAATTAAATATATTAAGTTTTTGTTTATTTCTGCATTTGTCCTTAAATTAACTAATGTTTTACAACATAGTAATTGTAGATTTGCTTTTTATAATGGAATAATTATAAACAAATTTTGAAATTCCCTTAAAGATGAAACTAATACACTAATTAATTGAAATTTAATATTATATGATGATATAAATTTACCCTCTAGCAAGCCATGAAATTATTTCTTTAAAGTATCTTGTTGGTAGTGAGTAGTGAATTCATAGTGACAAATAAAATATATTCCTAATGTGTATTGTATTAGTTTACTGACACAAAAATTATAAATCAGAAAGTTTTCATTATCGCATCATACTACAGAAACGCTATAAAATTAGAAAATGGAGAATGGTCGTGCTCTCTGCTACCATGTATAGATAAATTTCGGAGAAAGTCTCCAAATTTTCCAGTAACACATGACAGTTTGTGGGGAGTTATTCAAGAATCAGTCACCAAATTTCGTAAAACAGAATCTGTGTCTCGAAAACCAGATATTGAGGGACGACTAACTCAAGCTTCTACAGCAAGCGCAATTTCCATATGGGACATGCCAGGCAAGCCTTGAAGAGGATCTACAAAAATTGCCTCGTGCCCCACCCCTCATCTACTTCTAATTGGTTGTTTGATTAATGTTTTTGGTATTTAGTTAACTGACATTTGTACATCATATCTACATAATATCAAGTTTGTATCTCACAGTATTGTGCTGTGGCTAATTCTTGAATTGTGTGTCCTGATTGTTCATAAAAATGGATCCTGTAGAACAAAGAGACGTAATAAAATTCCTCCAGAAAAAGGATATGACGCTATGGCCCCTAGTGATCGTAGATTGGCAAAATCTTCCAGTAATTGTGAAGTGATGCAAGCTGTAGAGAGGTGGTGGCAGAGATCGGACAAAACTTCTTCCAGAAGACTGTTGAGATGTTGGAGCGCCGATGAACCAAGTGCATTAGTGTGCAGAGAGGCTGGGTCGAAGAATAACTGTAGTTTTACTATAAGAGGGCCAGGGGTACAGTATAGAGATCCACCCTCGTATGCTCAGCTGAATGGCAAAACATTTCAGTAGAGATATGTAGGCAATTGGTAAACTCGCTGCTCTACAGGTGTCAAGAGGTGATAAAGAATAAAGGTGAAGCAAGAAAATATTAAACTTTTCAATCCAATTACCTAAGTAAAGAAGTATTTTGGAATAACTGCTCAATTATTTTCTACGTCCTTCAATATAAAATACTATTTTCTCTTTGGTATTGGGAAATCTATTTCTGTCACATATAAGAATAAAGACTTCGATAAATTTAAAGTTCTTTTATTTAACGTATAAATTCATCTTTCAACTAAATCGAGACCACTGATATTTTATTTAGATGATATTATATTTAAAAGTAATATACATGTCTTAATTTTGCGCAATCTATTAATATTACTAAAAACGTATACGATTTTTCCTGACCGCAAAGAAGCCAAACTACTGTCCATGAAATTATTGAAAAGTACGACACTCCATAAACCATGAAATTCCTATAAAACAAAAAAAAACAAAACACCGGATCGTCGTCAATCAAACATGATGACGGCAGCGTTCTTTTGTAGGCGCAAGACGAGATAACGCGGTGGAAGAAAGAAACAACAGATGTCAGCGAATATCGCTAACGGTATCCACACGGCATTGTGTTCCCTTTGATTTCATACTTATCATAACGTACGGGTCCGTTTATCTCTTTTGCGTCCTTCGGATCGTCGCAGACAAGCGACGAAAGATGTAAATTTTTCGATTTCTTTTTTACGTACATATGATGAAATAGACGTTGCGGGAAGACGTTCAGCGTTTCGCGAAAACGATAATATTCAATGCCTGGAAGAAGCTTCTGGATTCTTAAAACTATGTGACGTTGTTTTATGATACCGAGCTCCTTGGTTATCGTTTAGATGATGACAGCTCCTCGGAGGATGTATTATTCATCGTTAAAGTGAGTTTGTCGGCAAGGAAATAAAATTGTGTTCGGTTTAATAGCGATAATATTATACTTGCGTGGATATGTTGAATAATCTTCGTATTCTTAGATTGAACTTTTGCTGATTTTTACTGACAAGTAGAAAATTAAAAAGAGAATTGAACTTTGTGAATTTGCAGACTGATATAATGCAAAAATAACGTCATCATTACTTCAAGATTAGACAAGTTCTTATCTGTTTGAGGGGAACTATACCGAGGCTTCATTTGAAAACAATCCACCCGGAATAACTTTTAAAATACCTTGAACTAGGATTTAACAAGGAAACAGGTCAATTTAGATTTACGATGAGAGAAATTTTACGAGGGGAGGTCAAGAAGTTCGCTAGGTGTCATTCTCATTGGTGACTCATCATCACATTGGCGACTCATAAGTTAAGTTGCAGCCCTATGGCGTCAGTCGTTTACGAATAGTTGCCTGCTAAACAAGTCAATCTGGAAGAAAACTGAAACTATGGAGGAAATTGAACACCGTGCTGTGATAAAGTTCCTTACAAAGCAAGGAAAGAACGCTCAAACCATATTGAATGAAATGGAAACCGTTTATGGGGAACAGTGCCCTAGTAAATCAATGATTTATAAGTGGCATGGTCTTTTTAAACATGGTCGGGAGTCGATTGGAGACGACCCCCGCTCAGGACGGCCAGTTGAGGCCACCACATCAGACATCGTCGAAAAAGTGCACACATTTCTACTGCAAGATGCCCGTTTGAAGAAAAAACAATTGGAGTATCTGATACCACCATTTTGCGTATCCTACATGACCACCTGGGTATGACAAAAGTCAGTGCAAGATGGGTACTGAGAATGCTCACGCCGCTGCAGAAACAGCAGCGCGTCTGTGCGTCCAAATAATTTTTGGAGCTGTGTGGAGACAAATCTGCACAGATTTTGGAGCGGATTGTTACCGGAGATAAAACATGGGTTCATCACTTTGAGCCTGAGTCCAAACAGGAATCCCTACAATGGCATAAAAAAGCGACTCCATCGCCAAAGAAATTCAAAGTGTCAGAATCGGCTGGAAAGTTGATGGCTACTGTTTTTTGGTATTGTGAGGGGATATTATTGATTGATTACAAAGAAAAAGGTAGGAGCATAACCGGAGAATATTACGCAGCGATATTAGAAAAATTAAAGGAGGCCATCAAGGAAAAACGTCGAGGAAAATTGCTCTTTCAAGACAATCCGCCGGTTCATAAGAGCAAAGTTGCAATGGCTGCTCTGCACAAGCATGGCTTTCAATCAATACTCCATCCACCCTACAGTCCAGACCTGGCATCTAGTGATTTTTATTTGTTCTCCAATTTAAAAAAGGACTTACGTGGAAGAAAGTTTTCCGACGACAATGAGGTAAAGGAGGCAACTTTGGCCCATTTTGAGGCGAAAGATAAAAAATATTTTTATAATGGTTTAGAAAAATTAATTCATAGATCTAATAAATGTATTGTGCTTAAGAGTGATTATATTGAAAAGGAAAAATAGATTTATTGTTTTATTTTATTTAAAACCCTTTCATTCCGCGAACTTCTGGACCTCCCCTCGTACATATATCTGTGACCCTGTAATTTCAATCTCTAATCGGGGGTGAAACTTATATCGAAAATTTCAAATAGGAAAAGGTCTTCTTATTAGCAATCTTTTGGCACTTTATATTTTAAAATAGGATTATTTTTCCAAGTTATACCCGCTTAAAGTTTCTTTTTCTTCTCCTTCTGCTGCCCGTATAGCTTTTCAGGTGTCGGATGAGAACTCGGATTCTTTTTGTACTCATTTTTCCACTCTCATCTTTTTCTTGCTACTGCTTTCATTTCTTCTAAATCTGGTCCACACCTTTCTTCCTGTCTTCCTCTTCTTTTCTTTTTTGGGTGTCCTGTCTCCGTTATTTTTCTTGTAATTCTATCTGTCTACAAGCAATTTAACTGCTTCCTCCTTATTTTCTTTATTATCGGTTCTTGCTTCGTTATTTTTCTATCTTCATTCTTGCTCCTATTCCATTTTGTTTTCCCCGCTATTTTTCTTGGATGTTTCGTTTCCATTGCATTTGTCTTTACTTCATCTTTCTTTCGCAATGTCGACATTTTAGTGAAAATTATTTTATTAGTGTCATTCAACATGCATTTCAAAATGTTACCCCATTATTGGTAAGGCAATGGTAAAGCCGCTGTTTGGATCTCTCCCGCACTTTTTGAAACAACTTCTGGATAATCCTCTTACATTCCTCCACCATTCTACGCCTAACATCACGAATACTTTGAGGTTGAGTTTGATACACTACTGTATTTAGATACCCTCCTAGAAAAAGTCAAGGGGGTCTTAAGTCTGGAGATTTCGCTGACAATTTTGTAGTGTCTAGTCTTCCCATCCATTTGCCAGGAAACCTGTAAATAAGTCAATTTCGTACAGGTGGTCGGAGAAGTAAAGTTCAGTTTACAAAATTTCGAATATATTTATTAGTATAAGCTACAGTGATAGCGAAATATGTCATACTAGCACTGTGATAAATATATTGGAAATTTATTTATACTTTCATAAGAACTCACATCGAATAACAAGGTTCCTTTAATATTCGTTTAAATAATAAGTTGTTGCAGTGTAAATAGTGTTTGATTCGAAAATGCTTATAACAATGTGTTTAGTAATGCTATCGCAAACGAAATTTGACCGTAGATACCGACTAATGTAAATATGCTAAAATATAACTCGTATAAATGATGTTAACTAATCATAGATTAGATAATATACAACATAATGTAATAAAATAAAATTATATATTTACACTAGGGTGACAGAATATAATAGACACCTACTAATTAAAAAAAAAAATTCTTTTCTCGTTAGATATACAAAATATTTTAAAATTTTTAAATTAGACTAATATTTTGTCGATCCACCTTTACTTGCGTGAAGTGCTGCCAGTCGTCGTGGCATAGAATCTATTAAATGATTAATGGTGTCTTCTGCCGCGAATTCTTCCTTATTGCTGGGTTTTCGGGGTTGTTTCACCATATTTGTCTGGATTATATGCCAAACATTCTCTATCGGATTCACGTCTGGTGATTGGCCTGGCCATGGTAAAATCCGAATCCCCTGTTCCTCTTTCCATGTGGTTGTTGTTCTTGCTTTGTGGCAGGGTGCTCCATCCTCCATAAAAGTGGCGTCTTCTTTAGATAAAATGGCGTTGTCGAATATCGGTAGTAGTCCTTCTGTTAATATTTGGATATATTTTGCCGCATTTATATTTCCGTCGCAGATTACTAATTGCGATCTTCCACCATACCATATCGCGCCCCACACCATGATGTTCACATCGCCGTATTTCACCGTCTGATGCAAAAATTTGTCGTCCAGTTGCTGTGACGAACGTCTCCATACCCACGTACGACCACTATCACTGAATTGGCAGTATCTGTTTTCGTCTGAAAAAATTACAGACCGCCAAAACTCTTCGGGCTTCGTTCGCATTTCGATTGCCCAAGCCATTCGGCGCCGTTTTTAAAACGCCGTAAGGAGAGGTTTTTTCTTTGCCACCCTTTTATACATCCCCACACTGTGGAGGTATGGCAGAACGGTGCGCTGACTTTTCTGTGAAGTTGCCGCAAGCTCAGCTGTACCTTTTCGCGGTTCTCTTAACACTTCGCGCACAAGCACCCTTTTACTTTTTTGAGAAGGTCAGGCACGAGCTGGTCTCGGCACCACTGTTGTTTTTTCCTTGCGTTTAAATTGTGTAATCACACGGTTAACTGTGGACAACGGAATATTTAACGATTTACTCATTTCACGTTGCGAAGCGCCGCGTTCACTCTGGCCGACGATGCGACACCCCG